>JAPYYT010003994.1:0-12963 GCA_030522565.1 Ceratosolen corneri | reverse complement strand
TAGAAAAATTATGATATAAGATAAATTGATTACGTGTATGTATGTGTGTGTATGTATATATATGTGTGTGTATATATATATATGTGTGTGTGTGTGTATGTATATATATATATATATAGCTAGAAACGTACGTATGTACGTAGAAAAATTATGATATAAGATAAATTGATTACGTTTGATAAAAATGATTTGAGACAGACACAATAATTAATTATATCGACTTTAGTATTACATAACACCAGTATGCTTAATATTATATTGTTTAATATAGAATGTGCACTATTATTCGTAAACTTGCGATAACGTAATGGATATATTTCCTAATTAAACGAATACCTTTTTTCCTCGTTAATTATAAAATATGAACATTATATTTCTTTTTTCTTATAGTTCATAAAAACTATGGAACGCTATTGTAAGTTGTATAATAAGTATCAATATATTGGAAGAGCTAAATTTTTCTTTGTTTTTAACTGCGTCTTATAATTCTTATTACGATTAATGAATTGCGTAACATTATGCATCATACCACATTACGCGAGCAATTGCATCTAAATAATAAATGTTCTTGGCGTATGTAATACCTAAATTCAACACTTGTCAATTAAGAGCATATTAAGTGTTTATTTCTAAAGTGTAATATAAAAAATAAATTAAAATGATTCAATGTAATTGAATGAGTTGGAATGTATTCACGTGAACATAGTATTTCTGCAGTAAAAAATCATAATTCACGGATTGACGGTGTAATTGGCTGCGACAAGCAATATGCATATTTATAAAATTAAAAGACAAAAATTATACACAAATCATTTATATATTGCATTAATCGTATTGTACATTCTTGGAAATTTTAGAAAATTGTGTTCATTAATTGAAATAAACATCTCTAATAATTACTCATAAGTGATAAAATTCTTTAATCATTCTTGAAGTGAGCTAGCAGTGGTTTTCGAATTCCGAATGCACTTTATCTATTAATAAAGCGGAGCCGTAAGTGTAAAATAAAAATGTCCGCTTTATTAATTTAATAATATCTGTAATTGTACTTTTTCATGACTTACGGCAATCGCGGAAATAAAAGTCATACAAAGTAATACCGAAATATGATTGAAAGTAAAAGCAATAGATTATATCGGCGAAGCTAAATTATTATTTAAGGAGCGCTTATTGCCGAAGTTTTGCAATTTTAATTAATCTTTGTGCCGTAATTGCAAAGCGCTCTGCCATAAATTGCGGCAGATTTCCGCAGTCTATGCGCACTTTTGTTTACATTTTCTGGTGTCAAGTGTTCTTACATAAGTATGCAGACCTAGACGCATTAGGATACAATCGACACGGCTAATCCTTGGATAAAAAGATTAGGAGGAAATGCGCACGATAACAAATTATCCAGACTCTGAGAAGTTTCGAAAGCAAGATAACAACTGTAATCATCGCTTATTGAATGATAATCGGTTATTGTGTTAGTATTTTGTATGCTTTGGAAGGCGTAAGTGAATAAATGGCAAATTGTCGAAAGATTCTTATTTGGCTTGGTGATTTATAAGTGATGTCCAAAACTTCAAACGAATTGTTAACTTTGGTCTTTGTTCTTTGAACGAAGCCGATTCATTAGCGTGGATATACATTTTGTTATCATTATTAAGAAATATTACTAGCTCTCGTAAGGGGGATCGATTGAATTGGTTGCAACAATTCTTTTATGTAAAACTTGGATAAAGAGATTTGAGAATTTCACTAAAGACTTGATAAAAAAAAATCTTTATTAATATATGTGTTTTAATTTAATATTTTTCATTTTTAATATCTTATGCAGATAGATGTTAGCTTCCTCCGATTTTTAATGAATTATATAATTCATGTAATTATTTCATTTTAATTCCGAATGAATTTTTCGTGGTATTAGACATTGCTTATTTTTTTTTATAATTTTTTTTTTTTTTTTTTTTTTTTTTTTAAAGTAAAGCATCGGTAATTCGCCTGCCTTTTCTATTATATTTCTTCGATTTATTAAGGGCCAATATAGAGCAAAGCTTTTGCCCAATTCAATTGTGCAAATTGATTAAACGTTGTTGTATTATCATGCATTCTTTAAAAGTAAGATGTCTAGATAAAATCGAACAGTTTTATGCACAATGTAACGACGAGAATATGTACTGGGAGAAGGTAAGTGCACGTAGTCTTAAATGCACTTTTATTTAGTGAAATAACGTTTTTCATAATTATCCGCTTAACGACGACAGTATTTTTAAAACTATTAAAAAAAAAAAAAGATCATTAATTTTGAAAATTATCATCGCTTACTGTTTAATCATAATGTTACAAGAATATGTACTACATTCATTCGATTTTCTGCTTTGGCGAATACATTGTTTAAATTTAAAAATCAATAAATTACAACTATTGTATAGGATTCGTTTTACAGTTTTTTTTTTTTTTTTTTTTTTAAATACTTAACAATATTTAACGATAAGGATATGATGGATTATTTTCGATAGCTTTCGATACAATATAAAACGTCGTAATATTTGATACTGAACTGTTATATAAATGAGACAGTCGTTGAACGTAATGAAGATTGTTATCGTTTCTTGTTTTATCAGACATTTAAAGTGAAAATGCAAATGTCTAGCAATGCGAGTAAATATTAGTCCAAATATTCATATTTAGCTACACTCGCGTTGCTCATAAACACGAGAGAGCAATAGCAATTATTTCGAGCAATGAAATATAAAAGATAATGCTTTAATATTCTAAGGGTGAAAGTATCCCGTTAGTAGCTGAATAAATGAAAGTTTGCAGCAGGAAAAATACAACAATGAACATGAACATCATATTTTACGGGAAAAAAAAAGAGACTTCCTTTTACATTAATCAATATTCTAAACATTACACAATGCGAAAGTACGAAGGAAGGTATTTGCTGCGAATGCTCGTATGGTATCTGGCAATATAAAAGTCACTTGTAAAATGTCAATTACGCGCGATAAAACGGAATACATACCTCGAATAAGTACATAATTCGCACGTACATCGAGCGAAGTAGACGATGCGCAAAATGCCGATGAATCGCGAACGAAGAATTAGTGGGTCAATCTTAATGAAGGGCAAATTCCTTTCACTCTAAATCAACATTTCTCTGATATGTGATCATAAAATTCGAAAAGCCGATATATAAATTGTCACCTCATTCGGCTTAAGCGACAACATTTCTAAATGAATGCGCCCGAGCCTCGGCGCTATTACACATTAATTTTGCAACGCTACGAGCGAAGACTCGGGTGAGTATAGTATATATAGTCCGATACAACAATACATCTAATTAATATTATCGACTGCTTTTCTTTTCTCATTCGTAAACGCCTTATTCAATAGCGAACGCGTACCGTTCGGCAATTCCTCGAGGAAATGTCTTGGGGAGTCGACGTTGCTCGTAAGGCTCATGGGGCTGGCGCTCGAAAGTAGGGTCGCAACATAGGAAAAGTGGCTGCATTCGGCATCGAAGTAAACAAAACGTCTGGACGATGTGATTGCAGGAGCGGTGGGAACCGCCTCGACCAAAGCCCCCAATGCCGACGAGCCCCCTCAAGTCCCAACAAAAATAAGCTTATAACCAAGCCGAGTTCTCCGGAGCGTAAATTCAGCACACGTCGCTCGCATTTTTCAACCGGAAAGCTATTAAAAATCCTGGCAATTGGATCGCCCGGATGCGGCGGACAGTCGCGTCAGAGGTCTTTAATTAACTTTTGCATAGGCGCGGATGCGCAGCGTCGCGACGCGCGGACATCACGAGGTCGCGATGTCGACGGTGGCGGCAGCGGCAGCGGCGTTCCTTACGATCGCATCTCAAGGCCCGAGGAGAATTCCGCGCCTTCGGACGCGATCAATCCAGCCTGGAGCCCTGCCTTCCCCAGGGCATTATCTCACCCGCCACGTGGCCGAGTTCTCTCTCCACTTGTATCGCGGCGGCGACGCATCCCGGAGCTCCGAGTCCCTCTTCCGCCTAGGCCCTCCTCACCGGACTTCCTACCCTCCGCTTTTGCGCGTCATGCGCGACCGAGTGCAGAGACAGAGACGCACACGCGCGCGCGCGCGCGCGGGCGGGCGGGCGGGTACCTTTCTACGCAGCGCCCGATGTTGAGGAAGGGGAGGGGGGCGCGGCGATGACGGTGGCGGCGGCGGCGGCTGCCTGCTGTTACGTAGGCATTTGCCGAACCGCGGAATGTGAGAGGAATGGCGCGGTTCGATCATTTCGGAAAGAGCGAGCCTACTACTACTACTGAGGTGCCAATGCGTAAGGCATTTTGCATCGGCAATGCAGATGAGACTCGCTGTTGGCCGTTGCTACGACGCACTTCTTAAGCTGTGGATTTCGGCTGCAGTGCTGCAGTCAACTAATGCGAGCTAATAATTTGGAGAGGCTTGAGCAGCCGACGTCCGATTGCGGATTGGACGGTAGTGGGAGGAGAGTGGCCGAGCGATTTGAAATTCTTGGCGAAATGGGGAGGCGCGTTCTTCGTGCATTTATTATAAAAAGAGGTCTTTATTCGCAACGATAATCCGCAAATTGGATATAATCGATAGGGATGCGCGGCAGAACTTTCGGTGCTATTTACTGGGACGTGTTGCACTGCGAACGGGTGGATACGCCGCAATGTCACTTATGAATGGGGCGGAGGAGGAGGAGGGGGGGGGGAATAATCACGACGATGGCATATGCGATAACACTCCACGTCAAATTCACCAAAAACAAACAAACGAACAAACAAGCATTAGCGACACTAGGCAACGCACGACATCTGCAAAATAAATGCACAAAATGACAACAACGATTTCACAACGGCATCGTAATATCTAAGATAATTGGCTTTTGGGCTAAATTAAAATCTTGGTCCATTAGGGGCTTCGTAAAAGGCAGTCACGGCACGTGACGCTACACGTTAATTAACAAATTCGCGCGCCTCGTCGTCGTTCTGCACAACAATAAGAAATGCACTTTTGACAGGGACGAACGAGCCGACGATTAATGGCTTCGAGTGCATCGAGGGGAGCTGCACGAGCGGCCGCGGGGTTGGCGATTGGGGGCATTTTTCTAATCGTGGTTCTAACGGGGGGAATGGGGGTGGGTTTGAAGATGTAAGGCACGTGAATGAAAATGCATCGATCTATCGGTCATCGATGATTAAGAGCGCTGAGCACGGTGTCGGGCATTGTTGCGCCGAGGACTCGAGTGCGACGTGCGTCGGAAAGGTTTGGAAAGGTTTGGAAAGGACGAAGCCCCCGCGCCGAGCAGGAGCGACTCGCTCCCAAGCAACCGCGTGAAAGTTGCAAGGAGGAGCTGCGTGCGAGAGAGAGAGAGAGAGGGGAGTGGGGGTGGTGGAGGCCCTTGGGAGGTCCGCGGCTACGAGAGAGAGAGAGAGAGAGAGAGAGAGAGAGGAAGCTACGGTGGAGGACTCACCAAAGTCGATGAACTGCTTGATAGAAAGGGGCGAGGGATTGAACTGCGAGTAGAAGTCGAGCATCTTGGCGATGTTGCTGAAGCACCGCTGAGTGAGCTTCATCGTTGGTTTGGCCGCTGGAAACGCACATTAAAGCCGTATCCTCGAAAGCCCCGCTCTCACCGTCCTGATGACGCTCGGGCTTGGTCGGCCGCGCCGAGAACCCGCCGCCGACACCACCTGGAGCTGCCTCGGGCAAGCGAGACGCCAACCGCAACCTATCGGAGGCACGAGCTCCGGCGAGGTTAAGGGACGAGTGAGCAGCCGTGGCCCCGGTGGACTGACGCAGAGCCTCGAGCCAACGGGATCTCCGCGAGATATGGGGGACAAGGGCCGAGGACCGAGCTGCTACTGCTGCTGCTGCTGCTGCTCGACGCGATAAATACTAGTGCTGGTGCCCGGGGGACTCGTGGACCGTGGGCTTCGACCGCGCGCTGCCTCTGCGAATTTTCCAAGCACAACTGCCCGAGCCGCTCGCTGCCACGCACACCACCGACCTGCGATTAAGTTTACTCTTTACGCCTCGGTCCCCCGCGCCGCCACCCCGCCCCTCGCGCAGCTCGCCCGCCCTCCTCGTCGACTCGTTCCTCTTCGCCGCCCCGACGCCCCTTCCCGGACGCCGCCGTCGGCGCGCGACAGTTGCGCGCTCGCCCCTGGCGCCCTCTCGCGGTACGGCGACGAGACTCGGGCGTGGAGGCGTGAGGCTTCGAAGCCGAAGGAGCCGAGTCCCGGCCTCGGCCAGCGCCAGGCCCTCGCCGTCTCTCATTATTCTGGCGAGAATTTTGGCGTCGCGGCCGAGCCTGTCATCGGGAGAGGGACGGTCAAGGTCGATGGTGCCTGCGTACTCTTGCCCCTTCCCGCCCCGCCCGCTCCAGCGACAACGAGTATCTTTGGCTTGGCGGGGCGCACTCGGGTGCCAGGATGACGACAGAGCGTAAAAGTCGATTGATCGGTGAGGATTTGCGGGAATTTCGAAATTGTCCGCTTGTGGAGAATGGGAAGAATGGGGTGGGGGTGGGGGGAATTGCAACGAGGCTTCTCCACGCTTCCCGGACCCAGTCGCACTTTTGGCATTAAAACGATTACGTACACGGACTTGGGAGCTTCATGCGCAAATTCTCGCCCTGACATATAGGAATGTATTTATAAACTTTTGATAAAGACGAGCAAGATTTTGTGCGTTTTTAATCTGAAGTACGTGGGCTTATCGCGCTAATGCGCACTTTTGCGCGAAGGTCTTCGAACAATTTCCGTTCAAATTCAGCAATTTAACGAGAACTAATAACCTTCGAATAATTAGGTCGAAACAACACGCTGAGGTATTACAGCGAACTTAACGTAAATCCCCCTCCCCTACCCTCCCCACCCTCCCCTCGAAAAAAGAATAAAATTAATAAAATCACGGAAGCTTCAGCAATCGGGAGTGGACGGAACAAATGGCAAATACGAGTTTCCATCTTCCTGGAATGCGGCAAAAATTTACGCCAGATAAACGAAACTAAGAAGAAATAATCGATAAAACAAATGTCTGAACTTTGCTTTGTATTTCAAGTGTTTAAATCATTTTTAATATTTTGGCATTTGTTCAGTAAATCATAATGACGCGCATAAAGATTGTTTAATGTATGCACGTGCAAGCATCCGTGTATAAGCGTTTATGCTATGCGCGCAAACGCGGGAAATTTGCAAATTACTTACTCATTTCAAATACAAAGTCTGTTTACTTTGTTTAAATATAAGTTTTTTTAAAATTCATTTTTTAGTTCTCCGTTTTTTCTCTCTGCTTTTTCTGTTTTTTTTTTCTTTTGTTGTTTCTTCCGTCTTTTTTAATGACAAAATTAAACACTAAGTATCTTCGCTTGTTAAAGAAGCGCGAGTAGGTAAATATGTGCCAAACACAAATGACTTGGTATTCTTGTTTAAAAATAAGTCTAGTCATCGATATAATTCGATAGGAAATATTGCGCACGCGATTTTAATGTAAAAAACATTATCCAGATAAATATTGCATTTTATAAATTATTCGATTTTAAAAAGATTTTCAACACTCCTCATTTGACTCCAGTATGGTTAAAAAACTAAAAGTGCGGGGTGACATTCTTCAAGTGCAATCTAAACCGCTTCTTTTTTTATTTCCTTTTTTCTTACTCCCCATTTTCATAACATTTTCATAAGGAACAAACCATTATAAGATCAGGAGCAAATTTAAAATCCAAGATGAGCATCTGCGTGTAATTACAAATACACATGGCTTTATTCTCATCTGACCATAACAACAAATCAATTAATTGCCAACAACAGTGAATTATGAAGAATTTAAAGGAAAAATATTCAGCAAGCGATATTCGAAAATCGGTTGGATTTTAAAAACGACCAAGTTCTAGCTAATTATAATTATTCCAACGACATACTTATTTTCGCACCGAGCAAATTAACGAGCAAAGAAGAGTATTTTATTAAACGAGCCCAATGAAATTCGTGACCATCGAGTAAAACATCGATTTTCCCGGATAAATCGGAACCTACAGAACTTCCGCCTACTCTCACACTTACTTTCCAACAACGCAAAATAACATTACAGGGCTTCTTACTATGCCATTCTACTTTGGGATTTATTTGCAACGAAGGAAAATTTAAATCAACAGCCGGTATTAAGCGCAGGATCATTAAGGCGACGTTTTTGGCTCTATTCGATAATGCGTCGATGAGATTAATGTCGATGGCAATTAAAATTCGAATCATATTCCTGGCGCAACATCCCTCTGGCTGGCAACTCCTAAGCCTCGAGCACCGCCCACTCTAAAATACTTTAAGGCCCATTCGTATTACTAATCTACTTCTCTTGTAAATGGCCTTCCTAATCAGCGCGATTGCCGAGCCTATTTACTCGCGGAGCCGACGAACCACTCCTGCCCATTCCCAACTGCACCTGCTCCATTTCCTCGGACGCGGCTCTCTCGTCTTGCAGCGACAAACTCGGTGCTCGGGGCCCCAGCCACGCATTTCCCCCCCCAACTTCAAGCTAGTTTTGGCTCTGAAATTACGTGGAGATAAGCGAGCGTGGAAAACACGACGATCGCCGGGATCATTCGGGCAGCGGGAAGGGGATGCCTTTACATTTATATTTAAGCAAGAAGACGCATTCTTCTTTTCTTCCCGCGGATCGCATACCGTCAGCTCTCAGCAGACACACCTTCGCAATATAACACGTAGCGCGCTCAGTTTATTATAAATCGATGTTGCCGAATCCTCTCAATGATCTGCGTACGAGTAGAAGAAGCTTATCGAATTATTAAAAGATCGGCGTTCGATATACATATACATATATGTATATATAGCGAGCGTGACGCAATATAGTTAATGCGCTAATAATGCAAGGCAATTCATATAAACATTATATCGTTCCTCGCAATTAAAAGCGATACTAGAATAATAAGGAAAAAGGCTTGTGTCGCTCGCACGTTCGCGAAATGCATAAAACAATGTATTTTTAATGTGACATCGCGTGCGTCCGTGAAAATATTTATACGCGTAAAAATAAGAGGCAGGCGAGTGGGGGAGAGATACGATGACCACAAGATAGACAAGGAGGCGGCGGCGGCGTCAGCAGCAGCAGCAGCAGTAGCAGCAGCAGCGGAATAAAATGCAAAATAAAGGATGACGCGACGACAAAAGTTATGAGGTCTTCCCAGTGTAGGCCCTGTTTAGTTAAGTAATATAGTAATTACTCAAAACCACATTACTTTACTTTGATCAACACCCACACGTGTAACACGCGACACACGCCTGCTCGCTAAGATCAGCCGGAGCTTCCTCTCTCATTGTGCGAGTAACGGCGGTGGGCTAACAGCTGATTCAGCTGCGGCACTTTCTGCCAGAGATCCAGGGACCTTCCTCAGAGCAGTAAAAGAGTCATCAGAGACCCAGATTGTGGCTCCGCGGTGGTTCATGAGAAAACCTCCAATGGTTGGTTACGGCTCTCAGCGCGTTTATATACGCACATCGACGCTTTCTTGCCACTTGCGGGATTAGTTGGGCGGCGGCAGCTACGTTTGCGAGCGGCAACTATGAGGGCTTGGCTGTCGATGGGATGCTTATTGTTAAAGGAGGAGGAGCTGTTTCTTGAAGTAATTCACGAAGCACCGAGCGTTCTCGGCAATGCAATGAGCTAATGAATGTTGTAGCAAGTCTTACGTAAAGCGTTTTTAAGAGCGTTACGTAAATAGATACGTTACGACACTTTCGAACTGCCGATATTGTCTCGTCAATTCAAAAATGGTTTTTAAGCGGTCCCTTCTCGTTAAGAGACAGAAAAGCACAATGAAACGAAATAAACAACGTTGATTTGGCTGCGCTTGGTAAGTGAGGTTTGACGATAATGTGCAACTATTGCCAAACTTAAGTTAATGGTATGTGTTTGGGGTAATATGAATTTGCTGCTCCGTTCGAATAGCCGATTCGCAATAATGAGAAGATCCTCGTGAGAAGAACTACAGTGCACAGGCGCATATAACTGGCGAAGCGGTTACGTTAACATTAAATGGACGAGTTAATATGACAATTCGAATAAAGTAGTAATTTTAATTGACAAATGTGATCGGCGAATAAAGTGTTTTGGAACATACCATATACACCCTGTCGTAAACGTTCGCAATAACAAATGGACGAAGAGTATAAATAATGGCTTTAATTGCGCTTTTATAAATATTTATCAAGAAACGAATTCGATGCTTGCACCTATGCACGCAAACGTGGTTTTTTTCATTAGATTTAAAAAAAAAACTAACCTAAAATTGTGAGGTAGTGCACGACGCCACTATCGTTATCTGCATTGCATCTAAACCTATATATATATATATAATTGTTTTATGAGCTTCAAATAATCGTTCAATACCCCTTTAAAGCATCGTAATATCATCTAAAATAAAGTACAAAATTATAATTCTATGCAATTGTATGTTATTTAATGCAAAAGGCTTATATTACAAACTCATTTACGGGCGCACCATTGCAAAATAACAATTACCTTCATAATGCTTCGATGGGCCAATGCCAGTATAATACACAAATCATTTTTGCGGGAAAAATAGGATACCTGCGTGAGGGCAAATGCTTCTTACAGCCGCTACAAAGTTTAATTGACGATGGATCATGCAAGCAGCCATCGACTATATCGCTGCCATCACTTCTGCATTTGCGAGGGAGACAAAGCTCTGTCGCCTACCCCTACATCGACGAATTATTCAATAATTATTAAATCGCCCTGACACAGAGGATTTTAATTCTTATCGTGAATTTGCTGTATTTTTAGAATTGAAATTGTAATTGAGCATGGCGTTCGAACTCCATGTGTTCTTTATTAATTTGTTTATTCATTTAGAATGCCAATGGCTATTTACATTTATTGAGATTAATTTTTTTCCCAAGATGTGCTGCTATGCAAATTTGCTACAGTGACATCAAATTATTAACGGTAGTCAAACTTATTTAGCTTCATTGTTTCACACTCCTACTATTAAAGATTATTAAAGACAATGAAACAATGTCTCTTTTTCAAATTGTGCGCATATTAATAGCAACACGCGTATGTTCGAACGACTAACTGTAGATATCGATGCTTTTAAAAATGCCACTATACTCGATAAAAAGAGGAGAAGAAACCTTAGAAGCTGCTTACTCAATGTCCAATAAACAAGATAATAATTTCGACAATTCAATTTCAACAAAAGTAATAATAACAATAACAATAATAATAATGATAACGCTGATAATAAAAGCAACAGCAACAACAATTTTAGTAATAATTGTGACAATTTTAAAATAAGAAATATGTTTGCTTGTCGTATTGAAACATATCGGAGAAATTAGAATATTTTCAGTGCCTAAGCTATTTGGGTGTATTTAAACAAATATTGCAAATGTACAAAATATCCGTGATATTTTGCAGCTCGTTGAGCCTACGGGAGTAGTTGGCAACGGGGGCGCATAAATATCGTAATATCGTCTTTCTCACTTATCTCAATTTCATAAATAACAAAAGTCAATTTTATGACTTTGCTGTGATAGGAGCGATGATAATGATGGTGCGGACTTAAAATCTGAAATGACATTCAATGTAGTTAGTTGGTCGAGGATAGTATTGCAAAGAATCAAAATGGCGCGCGCGCGCGCGCGCTTCTCGAATTTCGACTCTCGTAGTCGCGCGTCGGTTGTTTCCTCCTGGTGCGCGCATTTTCCCACACACGCGCGCGCGCTCATGCACACGCCGAGCAGACCGACGGAGCGCGAGCGAGCCTGCGGGGTGGGGGAGGCGCGCGTGCGCGTAAACAAGTGTGTAAGCGAGAGAGAGAGAGAGAGCGAGAGCGAGAGACCTAGGGAGGCTAGTGGTGCGTGTCACGTTATAGGCGCCGCAGCATAGGCATATGCCCGCGTACGCACACACGCACGCACGCACACAGAGGCAGGGACGGGCCGCATAAGCCGTACTTTCGATGAGCTCGAGTTGCGCGTCTGCAAGCTTATTGGACATTGGCGTGTCGGCGTAGTGGTGCTCAGGGAAAAAGAGAGCAGGCGGCCGTGGCGGTGCAAGCGAGACTTCCGTTCCGAAACCAAGGCGAACCCATGTGGCTCATCGTCGCTTAGGAGAAGCAGAGCTGCCTGTCGCGTGCGGAGCCCGAGAGGACGGTGGCTAGGAGCGAGAAAGGAGGAGGAAAGGAGAGAGCCTCCCGTAAGGAGTGTCCTTTGCCAAGAGCCGAGTCACCGGGGAACAGCAGCGCTCGTCTCCTGCCGTTTTATCGCCCTCTCTTCCCTACTTCGCAGCTCGTACGTGCGTGCGTGCGCGCGCGCGTATTTCGTCCGCTCATCCGCGCCGTTGTCGAGCACCACGAGTCGCTACGACAGCCGAGGGCGAGAGAGTGAGAGGGGAAGAAGAAGGGCACGTCGTCAGCGGGGAGTCCAGACAGCCGCGGTTTCGCAATCCTTGTGCATCGTTTAGCGAGGGAAACGGCAAGTCGACCGATCTCGAGTTCGACATGGCAGACCTCGACGACTTCTTCGCGAAAAAGGATCGTAAGAAAGCGAAGGGTAAGAAGTTCACCACCACCGATGAGATAGCCAAGAAGCTGGAGGAAACGGGTAAGAAGTTGGACAAGGCCAAGATGAAGGAGAAGTCCCAGAACTCCGAGGGCGGCGACGATAATCAGCAGGTCGAGGTGAGAGCACCGCGCCCACGAGCTTCGTCATCGATGGGCCCGGGCGCGCCTCCCTTTCCCTTACCATTTCTGATCGTTATTTTTCACGTGAAAAGTATGCCGCTGCCATGTTTGCATGCGTGTAAACGTCATTCCATCTTTCCCCTTTCTCTCTTGCGCTCTATCTCGCCCTCATCTCTATCTCCCTCCCGCCGCCACCGCAGCCGTCGCCACCGCCACCGCCACCACCTCCGCCTCCACCTCTACCACCT
>JAPYYT010003993.1:0-11054 GCA_030522565.1 Ceratosolen corneri | reverse complement strand
ATTATATCCGACAACCCCAAAAAACTTGGAGAGATACTCTCCTCGAGCCCATTCTCTCCTCTCCTTCTCCTTCTTCTTCTTCTTTTTTTTTTTTTTTTTTATCCATCGCCACCTTGAAGCGCAGCAGTCAAATAAAAAATATTTCAAACCATTCCCGCGCTCCTCGTCGCCCGGCTTCTCACTGTCTTTTCTCCATTTCTCTCTTATTATGCGAGCACTTATATTTAGTGCTACGAGATATCCTTTATGGGCCCGTTTCCCGACTGCCAAAGCACAAATATGCGAATACTTTTTGCGCGCGGCGCAGCACTCCAATGATATTGAAAACGAGAATGCGCCAGTGCGAGAAAAAGTCTGCCTATCTTTCCCTCAGCCTCCAAGGATAAACTTTCCTTTTTTTTTAATCTTTAACATTATTCTTCTCGCGCTCTCTACGCATAAAAGGTCCTTCCTGCCTTTTGTGCGACTCTCTCGTTCCGACGCGTACACGACCATTCCTGCCCCTCCGGTTCCGGCCTCCCCCTCATCTCGCCCATCTCTCTGTCATCGAGAGCTGCTTAAATAAAAGATGCGCCTTGATCATGATATTTCAATCGAGCTTGCGGCTTCTTCCTTCCCCTCCATACACATACACCTATACATATATATTTATGTGTATAAAATGGAGTATAAAGGAAGGAGATGAGCGAGATTGGAGTCGATTCCTTCTTGTCGACTCGGCGGCGAATTTTTTAGACGCACGAGGAAAAGGTAGAGCCAAGTCCTTAGGTTAAAGTTCCCCGTGCACGAGGGCGCTTTCGTTAGTGAATCCTGGAATAACGAAACGTTTCATGTCTCTGGGACTTGCGATTTTCCAGCCGAGAACGAAGCCTTATTATTATAATTGCATCAGTAATGGCGATACGTCGCAGAGATACGACACTCTTGCATACATTATTATTTTGATTTTTATTTTTTATTATTTATTTTATTTATTATTTTATTTATTATTTTGATTCATTAAAATGATAGAACGTCGAATTAGTCCCTGGAACAAGAATTACAATGCAGAGGGACGCGCCGCGTTATTATAATAAAGCATCTCCAGTTGCGTGCTCTCGTAATAATTGTGGAATTTCACGAACGAGCATGTTCACGTGAATGAGCAGCCCCATCGAGTGCTTTGCGTCATTTGCCAAGAGAGCCAAGCGTGTTGTTGTTGTTTATGTAAGGCATTGCAGGTTCGAAATAAGAGTCAAGTCGATTTAAGCAGAGCGAGCGGAAGACTACGAGGCGAGCACTTGACAAAGTGAAACGCATAAAGGATAGGATGTGCGCTCTCTACTTTCGCCTGGCATTTACCAAATTGACATTGGTCCAGTAGTAGAAGCTCGAGGTCGTCGGGGAGACCAGGTGACATGTCCCGGGGTATATTTCGAGCGAGGGCAAAGCCTCCAGGTGGACTGGTAGTGGGGCGAGGAGCTGCCTCCTTGCCAGACAAATCCAAGCGTTTTATTTCGCTCTGTCGCTTTCTTTGGGACGCTCCGCGTTCGGAGTTTGGAATTAAAAAAAGGAAGGAAAGCAGAGCGAGGTTCGGGTACACGCAAGACTACCATAATCGCGGCGAGAGAATTTTTCCCGTGGGCGGGTGGATATAAAGTGCGCTTTCGGAATCGTCGTCGCCACTGCGAAAGCACGAGGTCGATAAACCCGTAGGTCCACGCTCGCCTCGCTTCTAACTCGACTCAACAGAGTAATAACGAGCCCTCCCCCCACCCACCACCCATCCCATCCCATCGCCCCACCCCCCATAGCCCCCCGACCGCTCGCTCTTCTTTGCCTTCTATCTCTGTACTTTTCCTGGTTTTTCGACTGCTTCTTTCCCGGCTCATCCCGGACGAGGGACGACCACGACCAACAACGACGACCACGACGACGACGACGACCACGACCACGACGACGACGACGACGACGACGACGACGACGACCGCGAGGCGCGGCAGCTCTTCTCGCCAGGATTACCCAAGCTCGTCACGTAAAACCGGCTGTGAGCGAATTTTATTCAACAGCCAATTGCGCCTCGGCCTTACCGTGCCAACAAGTAACCCCCGTGTGTGTACGGCTATACATGTAGCGCTTAGGTCATTAGAAAAAGGGTTTAAACTCGAGAGCGAGAGAAACTTTCAAGGGAGAATAAAGTTCTTTATAATGGCCCGGAGTACATGCTGATAATAAACTGTAAATTCGCCCGTATTTTCCTTTATGAATTTAATGAATTCCCAACTGAATGGGGTAGCAGCTCTGTAGTGGCTACAAATTTTTTTTCTTCTTCTTCTGACCTCGCATTTATACTATTTGACTGGATGAAGCTCGCAAAAGTCTCGTTTATTTATCCTTTGAGCGAGCGGCCTTCCTTCGCTCCTCGCATTTCACTCGCCACAGCTCAGACATCGCGAGTATCGCATAAATGTAAGCTGCCGTATTAAGTGGAATTAATTAAGGTTGCCAGCGAGGATTACGAGCTATCGGCTGTGTTCAATCTGTTGCGTAACGCTATTGTTCGACTTGTGTGGATAGAAGTAATATTGAAAATGTCGATAAACAGTCTGATGGCGAATATGGGCGAGACGACTGTTTAAAGCTATCGGCAGCACATTATTGGCAAATTTACAGGCACCTCGGCATGCATGCAAGCTCATTCGCGCATTATTATGATAATTATGATAATCATTGGAAGCCATTTAAGAATCGGCTCTTGTCGTGTATGTATCGTGTATGGCAAGTCGGCGGGACGAGGGGCGCGTCAATCATCGAATCACCACAGTGAACGTGTAAAAATCCGAATTACAGATAGTAATAAGCCTACCTTGATCGTTTAAAAAAGCTTCAATGGAGAGCGAGAGAGAGAGAGAGCGCAGTGCTGGGGCAGAGTCGAGTAAAGCGCAGTTAGCAGAGCGCGATGATTTAAAATAGAGCTGTTGACCTCGCAGTTGCGGACAGTAGAGAGGCCGAGTGAATTTTAGAGCGCGCGTAAAGAAAGGGATAGAGAGAGAGAGTGGAGGAGAGAGAGAGTGGAGGAGAGAGAGCGTGTGTGTGTGCGCGTGCGCGCGTGTGTTTGTGGGTGTAAGAGGGCGTAGAGGTAGAGGATCGGGCTCAAAGTAGCGAGTGGAATTGCGTCGTAGCGACGCGGGAGAGAATTTTGACCCAAATACGATCAGCTGTGACCAAGTATAAACAACGACGAGCGCAGCCCCATACACCAACTCTTGTTCCACTTAATTAGAAGCACTAAATTGGGCGGGAGCGGCTCCTCCGATCCAAACAAACGCAGATACCCGTCAAAAGCCTTGGATTTACACTCTCGGCTTGCGGCACTGCCATCCTCCTTTTTCTCGCGCTCGGGGACTCCCGAACTGCGCGAGAGTGCCCCACGTTGCGTAATTTATACAGTGCGCGCACTTGAGCCGGAGATCTAAAGTTAGAGAGGTTGCTTTCGGGGCGTGTAACATTGTCGGATGAGTTTGGGTATCGCGATAAGCGATCGGGCGCTCATTTTCCGTGCTCGGCGAAATGCAATGTTACGGGCGCCGAGACTCCCCTCGGCCATTCCTCTTCAGTAGCTTCGATTCCTCGGAATAGTTGTAAATTATTTTTCAGCTTATTGGCGGTATTATTAGAGCTACTGGCGTCGCAAAGTGACGGATGCTTATTGTAATAAGCGGCCTCTTACACGTTCCCTTCGCGTTCTCTTCGGAGCTCATGGAAGGCAAATGGATACGCAATCTCAAGTATCACTTTGTAATATTATAATAAACTATGATTATCTCCTTGTAAAATTGCGCGCAGTGCATTTGGAGTAAAAAATCTTAGCAACGATTCCTGCAGAACGGAATATATTTACGAGGCAGTTATTTCGAGATTATAGCAGCTGGGATAGTTTTTATTGGCGTTTATTTGTGTTGCGATAGCATTGAATGTTGTACGAATGAAATTGCTCGCGTAGTGTTTATTCTTTGCCGGGCTATTATTTATGTTACATTTTAAATGCATTTCATCTCGTGTTAAAGAAACGAGGATTAGCTAAATATAATGGAGCCTTAGAAATTCTTAGTATCCGTGGAACTTTGACTTTGGCTTGAACGGCCCATAGAAATGTAGCCTCGACCAATAAAAGAATAAGGCTTAGAAATTTTAAAATGCTTTATCTGCCAGATGAACATTACTTATTGAAATGTCTATAATAATGACAAATCTTGTGTACAATTATTATTAGCAGCAAGTCATTTGAATTAATTTAAATCAATTATGTTTCTCCTACAAGTCCTTTTATATATTCATAGATCTAATATCTTTCTTGTACTCCCGCGCACCAATAAGCTTCAATAGAAATTTCCTATAAAAATTATAATCCGCAAAGCTAATTCCACGTAATTAAAAATTGTGCATCTAAACTTTTTACGAAACTTAAGTCTCCTTTTATCCTTATCGTAAACATCTTTAGACGTATTAAATCTCCATTTGCCACGCATTAGAGCAATTATTTAGGGCACCGGTATTTTCAATGCAATTCTAACACTCCAATAATCCAATATGCCCATAGAAAATATTCAATTGTCATGTGAAAATAATTATGATTTAATTATCAGAGCCAATACATTTTGTCCCATACATATATATACAATATGTGGAATATACTTGATTGAAAAATTAAAAAAACGTCTACTAGTCAATAAGATTTTTATTCATCACAGGTGAAATAATCTCTTGAATGATTAATATTTTTATGTTTAAACTATTGCTATTCTTATAGTATTATATTATCTTTGAGACACATGTGAGAGTAAATCATGGGATAAGAATTTCAATATTCCCTTTAATCAATTTAGTACATTAAAGTCTCTTGACTATCGATCATTTAATAATAACTTGATTATTTATTATAATACAGATGAATTATGTTAGTCAGATCCTTGTAGTTTTGTAGACATAAACATACGAGGAATTAAAATATCGATTAGCCAGCAATAAAAACTTTTTCATTTTCAAGTATTCGCCCAGTCTGTTAAACACTTTGTAATTATGTTGATTGCACCTTATTTATGTAGTTAGGAAAATGTCGTTGCTGAAGTGTAACTTGAGTACCGCAGATTCATTATTTTCATTAAAATATGTGATATATATATATTTAAATAAATATTCTGAAACAACAATGTAAAAGTATAGTAAATAATGTAAAGACTGTATTGTATTATTTGAAAGACTTTCGTTTAATAATCGAGGAAATTTACAAATCTATCTCGTTTATTTCACTATATTTTCAATGGTACGAGGAAATATAAAAAGTACTTTTGAATTTATGTTCAATAAACTTATCCTTTACTTTTCTTTTTGAACTGTGCTTGAATTTCATGAAATACGTAGTAGTTGAGAAAGTATTTTATATTGAAAAGTTTTTGTCGTGCAGTTTAGCCTTCTGTTTCGATTATTTTGATAATTCTCGTTAGTCTATTGAGATGGATTATTTGAAAACTTATTTAAGCAAATTTACGTTGTTGTTACAGTGAACAAGAGAGAGGAAAATCTTTTATTATATTTAATAAAATTATCGAGGCTGACATGGCCGAGGAATATGCACGGCAATGCTACAAACTGATAAATGATTGATTGTGGAATTATGAATTTTAAATTGAGTATGAAGGATATTTGATCGAGGCAATGGACGCGTAAGTAAATATTGTCCAGCCATTGAAACAAAAGGCCCGCTACATGCATTAAAAAGTCGAGGAGAGGGTTTGAGCAATTTAAGAATGTAATTAGCCAAGTATTCCAAAACAGTCTTAAAACGCCCTCTAAATTCAACGACAATGCCTTATTATATCAGCCCAATGAAATGGTGTGGACATAAAAAAGGAAAGCACAATTACAGCTCAGGGTTGCCATGGTCTCGTCCATTTCCATCTCTCTCTCTCTCGATCCTCCAAGCAACACCGCCCCATGACGTATAGAGAACGCCGAGATCTCCCCATGGGATTTGGGGTTAGGAAGGGGGCAGTGGGGGGTGGAGGGGTGAGTGGGGAGGACGCACGAGTAACTACAGTACATATGCGGGAGAATCTTCTCCCTTTTGATAGTGAAAAAATCGCTTAATTTAATAACCTGTCAAACTTGCAGCTATCGTAGCTGCTCTTATTGTCATGAGTTGTCGAAAATATAAGAGATAGATTGGACGTAGCGAGGCTCAGCATAAATGGCGAACAAGTGAGCCGATCGCCGAGTGGCAGAGTAACGTCTGCTTATGATCTTAAAGCTCTTAACGACGGCCAATTATTCACGGCGGTACGACCCCTTGAAAAATGTGCGTTAACGAGCCACGATTTTTCTTCCTTTTATTTTCTTTTTTGCTACTTAAAAAATGACTGATCTTCCTGCGAGAAAATTGAGTTTTCTAAGGGATTTACTTTGCAACGTTAACGAAGTTTGCTCGGGGCTCGCTTGATAAATGAACTAGGCTGCATTAAGTGATTGAATCCTTTATAAACAATAGTCCGTCTCGAATAATATCCAACAATGAGCTTGGCCCTATCAATTTCAACGTAAAATTATTCAATAGCTTAATTAGCGCAAAAAATAATTCCAATTATTTTCAAATACGACAGATACCTGTCTCTCTCTCTCTCTTTCTGTGCCTTTTTCTTCTACATCAAAGAAGCATAATTCAGACACTATTAAATGCTACTATACTCCTTCGGGTTAATAAGCTTAAAGATTTAAGTTGAACTAGTAGTATTCATACATGCGTAGACGCTCAAAATTACTGGCGCGCAACATACTGAATTCCCAGTATATGCAATCAGAGTAGCGGAACTTTTACTCGTTTAATTGCAGCTCATAAAAGTAACTACGTATTAATGGAAAAAAAGTAAAAAGACTTTTATTCCATTTCTTTTATGAGCCAGCCCCGCTCTTTTATATAAAATAGTTTTTCCAATAAGAGATCTTTTTTTTTTTTGAAAATTATTCAACGACTAAATGCGTTCGTTCATAAAGTTGTATTATAGTTTTGTTTTTGCCGCGGCTATTGGTCAACTACGTGAATAGTAAAAATGCTGGAGATGTAATATAAGTAAATAAAAGCGATCGCTCAATAAAAGCGACGATATTCCGATGTTATATATCATTGAGCTTAGTATCACGTACCAGCAATGTTGCCTATCCTACTAGACAATATCACAAATAGAGAGTGAGAGAGAGAGAATTAATAATATATTTCGAAAATCTATTTCTTTATGGCAATTTATTTACTACAATGAATTCGTGATATAAAAGTTCAGGCAGGATAAGTTCCAAGTTCATGAATAAACCGAAAGAATATCAAAGTACACGTCACTTACTTCTAGCCCTCTATTGCGCTTGAAAGAGGTGAAACTTCAATTATACGAGCGACCATTAATTAACCTCTGAATAAATCCATCTTAGATGCGCCCAACAGCTAAATTAAGCTGTACAATGAATGTCAAAAGTACAGGCCGTGGCAGTCGATAACGTTGGAAAGTCGAAAAGAAGGAAAGAAAGAATGAAAGACGGAGAGCGAGAGCGAGAGGGGGGAGAGCGAGAGGGGAGAGAGGGGGTGAGAGAGTTTGGACGGGGAGGGGTGGGGGAGTAAAAGCGACAGAAGCGATACGGGGTTGAGCTCTAAAAAGATTCTTGGCACTCCCGGCCAGACTGGTTTAATGAGCAGATTTAGAATTTTCTCGCGGTCTGACGATAAGGAGAGCGCTCGCCGGGAGAGCACAAAAAAGGCCGAAATAATCCTCGTAATTATCAAATCCTCCCGTGACCGAGTCGTACGTCAAATCCTTGAAAGGATCTCCTCATTACGCAGCCATCAAAAGGACCCCACCCCTCGCCCCACCTCTTCCTGGCGCGCGACTCCCAGCGGCTCCTCGACCTCGCGGCCTTGCAAAAGAAATATGCGACCCAAGGCTCGAGGTGCGGGCGAACCTTTGCCCTTTTGCGCACTCCCGCTGTTCCCTGGAATTGCATTATACCGACGACGACGGCCGCGATGCCTTCGGATAAGCCTGCCCCCCCCGTCCTTCCACCTAGAGTCAATACTCCAAGGAATATCACCTCGAAGGAAGCGTCGCCCGCGATGAAAGGAGCGCGATGTAATGGTGGCTTGGTCGCGTCGATAACCTCTAATTAGAATGAATAACTTTGTCGAGTAAAGCCGGGCGCTGCAAATGAGGATGACAAGGAACGCGCGTGTAAGAAACAAAGTACAATGCGGACAAACGAGAATGTTTCACGAGATGCAGCTTCGCTCGTTCGCCGCACTTTTAACGATCCTCCTCCCTTTCATTCGCCGCCTCTTCATTAAAAAGCAATAAAGTAATTATCGACCGGCAGTTATGGCATTTCGTCAACATTTTCCGAGTCTTGCCGGCCCAATAAACCCGAGCCCTACTACACCGTACAACAATAAGCACAGTAGTTTAGCAGTCCCTTTTTATCCCTCGGAGGCATTATCGAAGCGGGCCCCTTAAACGAGGCCCCTTAAACCACCCCCTTCCCCCGTCTCATCCTCCTCATCCTCCACCGCCCCTCCTCCGAGGAACAATGCCGGCATCTGTCCATTATCCGACCTGCTCGCAGTCGGCGGCAGCCCTCTCCCTCCTTCCGCCCGCGGAAATGGGAAAACCGCGCGGCGTATCGGTGTCCTCTCCCAAATTGCCCCAATTAAGCTCGTAAAATCGGCCAAAATGATTTAAGGAATCGCCGCGGCCGAGGAGGAAGCTCCTCCATCCCCGCTGACATCGAGGGGAAGGTAAGGCCGAGCGTTAATTGCCAAAGTTTACGAGCGCTTATGCGATGGAGGCGTATTAGCATGCTAATTTTTCGTCAGTCGTCAGCCCCGCCGACGTCGATCCCCACGCGCTCAAGACAGAGAGAGCGAGCTTTACGATTTCTGATGCCTTCATTTCGCGTACGTGTACTGGAGATGGAGCAGACTGAGAAACAGAGAGACGAGAGAGAGTGATGAGACGAGAGGGGGTAGGTTGTTGGTAGTGGGTGGGGGGGAAAGAAACAGTTAAAAGTCGGAGAGACAGAGCGCTGACTTGACGACTTTATAGTCCCGGTGGAGGGAAATCGTGGCCAAGTTCTTATTACGGCGAAATAAAGACTCGTTATCATAACGGCGGTAGTACTGGCTGCGAGTGAAACTTTAACGCACTTACGAGGCGCGGCTAAACGAAAGCCAAGGAGTTTAAAGGGCGATGACAGTATGCGAACTTTCCATTCGAGATAATTATCGCGCACGCGCTCTCCGACCCGTCGAACTGCTTAACTTCGGATGAAATTTTCATTGCCGTCGTAAAAAGTTGGTCCTTTTTTTTTTCTTCTCTCTTTCCTGCTGGAATTCGGTGTCGGATGAAAAGCGAGCTTAATAAAAAATCATACCAACTACTAACGATATATTGTCATGTATTATTCGACATTAATAGGTTGGGTGGCGGGGGGTGCGGGGGAATGCGCATTATAATACGGCAGGACGGCAGAACAATATCCTGCTGGATATTGCGACGTACCAATAATTTTTAATTAATACATCAAAGAAGCTACACCTCTCTCACTCCTCTGGCCCACCAATCTCGACAGTATCACGATCCCAATGTAACATTATTGTTTTTCATAATTGAGATCAATTTTCTCCACTAAAACATCTCCGAGCGCTCTAATGGCCGCGTCTATTCGCATTTTAAATAATTAAATGCGAGGGCCGCTTTCTTAAAGCTGCCACGGCGGCTCGACTTTAAAGAGCATTATCATGTTTAATCGATTATTTAGGTGATCGAGCAACCATGAAGAGCACTCGAGTAAACGAGAGCAAGCGAGTAAGTCGAAAATAATGCAACGCTCAAGCTAGACAAAGGAAATCCCAAAGTAATGCATACATACGATCGCATGAGGGCGTTTATTAAAACGTCACACGATTACGCGTTCCTTGTGCGTATTGCGTGTGTATGTGCGTGGCTTAATTTAAATACAACCCTTTAGTGCGTACGATAGTTCGATAACGAGACCCGACCCGTAAATCCCATCCCTCTCTCTCTCTTTCTCCCTCTCTCTCGCTCTCCCTCCTCTATCTATCCATCTGTACGTCTTCTCTCCTCTTAACCAGCGAACCCGCAATACGCGCATATACGTAATAAAGCACGAAGTAAATAAAAAGGCATAAATCCTGCAGAAGAGAGCGAACGAAGCACCTAAGAGAGCGGAAAAGCTCGGTATATGTGGCGCGTCCACGGCTACTACTCCACCTCCCCATACCCCCGAGAGCCGCCCACCCCAAACCTCCCACCACCTCGCCACCTACCCATCCATTGTTTCCGCCGTACACCCGCATATCCCGAACGATATATCAGTCGCGACCCTTATTGCAAGGGATAGTTTGTCATGTTAATTTCGGTCTCTCGCCACGCGCGCTTTTAACGCACTGCCGCCACCGCCACCGCCGCCACCGCCGCCGCCGCCGCCGCGACTCCCACATTATGCCCAACGCGGAAAGAGAGCGCGAGATGCGAATCTGGCGCGCGCCGATGAAAGGGTTAGCTTTGGCAGCCTTCGCCATTAATATGCTAATAGTTTCGCGAGTTTTCGGGATTCCGGTCGACGGGATCGCCGGCCCATTGTGCGCAAGTAATGACCCGGATGCGCTTTTTCCGGAAGGGTTCGCTCGGCCCGTGGCGCCGTAGCTCATCCGATACTTCAGGCGAGGCGCGCGGCTTTTTTGTCCACCAAGTCTGGTCACGCTACGGCTCCTCGGATATATTTTCCACGAGGAGGTCCTCGCTGCCTCCTCAGCCACGCTCCATGCTTTGCCCACGTGACTTTTTTTCATTCGATTCGACGCGGGCTGGAGCGCCTCCCACCGCCCCTCCCACCGCCCTAAAAACGTTAGAAGAACCAACACCCCCACCTCCACCCCCCTAAAAACGTTAGAGTCCCACCGCCCCACCCCCAACCACCGCAACCACCACCAGCAGTACCACCACCAGCAGCACCAGCACCAG
>JAPYYT010003992.1:0-11057 GCA_030522565.1 Ceratosolen corneri | reverse complement strand
AAAAAAAAAAAAAAAAAAAAAAAAAAAAAAAAAAAAAAAAAAAAAAAAATATCTAAGACTCCGAGACAATAAATAAATAAAGACGTTTACTCTTGTAAAATAAATTTAGAAAGCGTCAATACAATTCATTTCTTATCCCGCCTCTACAGATTTTATAAGCATTTTATTAATATTTGTACGTGTACATTCGTTTTACATTTTATGACCAACAAACTATTGATTAATTTTTTCTTTTTTTTTTTTTTTTTTTTTGCAAGCGTCGCTCTCACGCGACCTCCGTATATCGACAATGTGATTTTATAGCATTAAAGTATAGCCGTTTGTTTGAAAATTCCGTTTTTTTTAATTAAGTATGCGTGACAAGAAGTGTCATCGGTGGAATGAGAATTTGATTTTGAGAAATACGATTTTGCCTCGTGTTTTTCTCAATGACACAACAGCGTCATATTTATTGAAATGAAGTTGCTTTCTAATAAATTGTTAATACGAATAGCCGGCAGATATAGATAAATCACTTTGTCGGTATCCTACATCGTCTAAGCGAATAAACAATTCCCTCGTTTTTCTTAATTCTATTGCTCGTTTTTTCTTATAAGTTTGTACATAATGTCATACGAGGATTAATTAACAAATAGAAAATAAACGATCTGATAAGAATATATATATATATATATCTACCTATATATATATATGTGTGTGTGTGTGTCCAGGTGTGCACGCGTGTGTCCGCCCGTTTATGTGTATGCGTGATTGTGCTTGAGGAACTAAATAGGCGATTTGATGAATTCGTTTATTTTATATTAAGCAAACTATTGAATATTATCGAGATTTTTATCCCTACACGTTCGCTTTTTGAAAGTTAAATTTTCTTTTTAACATGGACAAGTTTCGTGAATTGTTAATGTTCTTTATTTTTTTTTAGAGGTGAATGCGAGCGAGCGATTTTACAAATCCGCGGCTCAATATTTTTCCCGTTTTCTCCCTCCCCTCATTCTTCTTCTCTCCCCCTCTCCCCCCCCTTATTTCTTCATTCTCTGTTATTGTTCTATATAGAAAGTTTTGCGAAATTTCTAAAGCTGTGTACTTAATATTAGGAGAATAATGCTGATCAAACAATGATAATGTGAGCTTGAATTTTAATCATATCAGTATCTGAAAATCAAAATGATTTTTACACAAGATTTTAAACTTTCTTTTGTTGACTAGTGACTGAGTGCAATTTATTTATTATTTAAATTTTATGACTTTAACATAATAATTATGATTTTAAATCCTTGTGTTGATAAAATTTTTTTAATTCTTCACGCAAACACACACACACACACCATCACACACGCACACACACCACTTTGAACGATGATTTGAATAAAGTGTCTTTCTTTAATTTAAAAAATTAATTTATCTTTTTACAATATCAAAATCATTAATTTTAGAGATGACGATTGTTTTATTAAATATTTTCTTCTTCTTTTTATAAATACACGGATAAATTATATTGATTGTTTTCTTAGGATTGAATCATAATTATTTACAGCGAATTTCTGCAATTGATGCTATCTGATTAAAATTCACGTGTGTCGAGCGAATTTCTCATTAGAAAAAATGAAATTGTTAAATTATCAAAATGAAATGTGTTATATACCTTGATATAATAATGTAGTGAGCGAATTCACAATTGATCATCGATGATAATTCAATTCAATGCAAAAGTGGTATGCAAGGGAAATAAATATACGATAGGTAAATGATGATTGAGAGAAACAAGCTATATAACACGTGAGAAATATATAAGCGAAAGATTGCAAATGCCGAAGGAATCTAATTACATTCGTAAATCATATAAGTATACAATGTTAGAACGAAGAATTATAACTAAATAGTAAGGATGCAAGTGGTGACATTTTTTAGTCATAATCGTTAGGGTATCTCACATTTAGAAGAAAATTACGGTATTAGAGAGAGGTGTAGCGATGAGACAAATACTGGATGTGCGAATGTCCCGATTAAGAAGAGAAAAAGAAGGTGTTTTTAGTTTCTTTTTTTTTTCCTCCATTTGTACGGGAAAAAGAAGGAGTGAAAGACGCAGATCTTTCGTGGACGAAAACACTAAAAGGGAAAGGCAAATTTTTATTGTTCATAGTTCGAAGATTAGCCAAAAAAGACTGTTATATAAGACAAATATTACTCTAGAAATTAATTCTTACTACGATTTAACTATTAAAGATATTATCATGTCATTTATAATAAGAGATCATTTTGCCTATACTTAACTATTAGCGATAGTTGATGAAAAGCTACCACCACAGCATTTTTTTTTTTATGTTGGCGCGCGAGATTGCGAGAGGCCTTTCTAATCAAAACTACGATTTTAATGAAGTTGTGTGAGAAAAGATTTGATGGAAATCCAAAAGAATTATTGACAGCCTACATTGACGTTGAAGAGACTCGTGTCTAAAAGTCCGATTCTGCCGGCTTTGCAGCGCGAAAACAAAAGTAAATTGTACATTTTTTTTTAATTTGCCGAGAAATTTTAATAAATACCTTATTTCCATCAAATTCTTGAATCTAAGGAAAAGTCATGTGCCCACCTAATTTACCGATCACTAATAATCATTTACAGATGATACACACACACAACGTATATATATTAAACACGGGCGAAACTTGTAAGAGAAAAAAGGTCCAGATTATACGAAGATGATTCTTGCACACCCCAAGTATTATAAAGCGAATGAACGAGAAAAAGATAGAAGAGGTACATTAGGTGGTTCCTTGTCAAGCGGTTTATTTCTTTTCTTCTTCTCTCGAAGGCTCATATTGTGACACGCAATACATACATATACACATATATATACATATATATATACATATGTGCGTGCGTTTATATGCGTATATATATAGATATAGATATATATATATCTGTATACATGAGTGTATATATATATATATATGTGTATATATGTATGCATGTATGTATGTGTATTTCTTTTTTTTAATCTGTCACGCTCGATTGTGATTCGGCAAAAGCTCGTGAGGCATTCGTTAACTGTTGGAGCCATCCTGTGCGCGAGTGCCAGCCGGCTATTACTTAGGATATATTATAAATATAAATATGCATATATAGATATACACACACGCATGCATGCACGCATACGTGCATAAATACATCCATACGTACTATACGTGTGTATGCGTATAAATATGTGTGCGCGTGCGTGCGTGCGTGCGCGTGTGTATGCATATATATATATATAGATATATAATTATTATTTTTTAACTAAGTAACAATTGCACCATAAACTTACAACGTATAATATTGTAATGATGAATGTGTATATACATGATATCGATTGACGAGAAAAAAAAAAAAGATAAAACATAGAACACCGATGAATTTAACTATACTGTAGACTCTCCTCAACATAGCAGCTTAATATTTCTCTGTAAATCTATGTAAACGTGCCCCACGATCATAAATAAAAATGAACATACTTTTATGTCTTTCCTCGTTTCATTTACATCCTCTTGATACATTTACTTATATTTACGGCTTATTTAAATTAACAAAACCAGCGCCAGCAAAATGAACAAGGTATAGTAAAAAAGTCGACGTGTTGATTGTAAAAATGAGTAGTTTATTGTACTATTCGCTTGAATGAAGATTTTTGAAATTATCAATAATTTCCATCAGCTTGTGCTTCTCAATGTCAGTTGCGAAGGCATAATTAACGGCACATTTGATCAAATTGATAAGGTCGTTCTTATTCAAATTAAAATGCTCTACAGCCAGTATAAATTCCTTCGATAAAGTTGTGTCAAAGACGCCCTTATCGTCGGTCTGAAAAAAGTTACATTTTACATGTATAGTTTGGATAAACGTACACAGATTAACGCATTGTTTTTTTTTTTTTTTTGTACACTCACGCATATACAAATAGGATGCTTTGACTCGTATAAATATTTAAAATGATGAGACTTATAATTTTCAACGGTTTTACACTTGACATTTGAGGTCAAGCATATTTCTGTAATTGGATGAGAATTTCAATTAATTAAATGAGAATGCAATAGATTGTAGTATATTTACCAACTGGTATTTTCGAATTTAATAAGGTCTGATATAGTTTGTCAGATCCATTTAAATTTGGATGAATACAGGTGCCGTGGCCTAATCTTTCGGGTTTAAAATTCAAAATATCCATACATTCGACCTCATTTGCAACCTACAAAAGAAACAATAATCTTTTCAAAGTTTGAAACTACTTTAAAATAAAATAATTATTTTCATTAAGAATTACATATTTCCTGTACTGTATACGGCTATTCTTAAATGTTGCTATTATCAATAGTTGGTAAGAAAAATATTTTACAATCAAATGATAAAATAATATTAAGTTTTTGGAGTCAATAGATGAAATTATCATAATCATAATGCATTATTGCGTAACAAAAATTTAGAAATAATAAAGCGCAGTAGTCTTTATTCATCGTGATAGATAAATTTTCCACGCACATTTAACCAAGTTATTGTAGTTGTACATTTAAAATCAACATAAAGTATTTTGTCTTTGACTACAAAAAACAAGATTCTAAGAATACATTGTACCTCGGCGCAATGAGCACTAATCTTCAAACCAGCTTTCCTAGCCTGATTAAGTAATTCAATGAAAGCTTCTCCTTTTGTCGGATCTCCACTCAAGTCAATTCCAACGATACTTTTATATTCTTTACACATGTCAATAGCCAAGTGAATATTTTCCTTTGCTGCCTTGTAACCCTGTTTTCGATTAATTGATATCAATAACTTTACAATAATATCTATTTTCTCTGTTCGACTTGTCCTGAAATCAATAGTATACAAGTAGTATTGTGAGTCTGTTTTTGTTTTTCTTATCTTTCTAAATAATAAAATAATTCAAATGAAAATATTCATTTGACAATGAATGACTATGAGTTTTCATTGTTTTATACACATACTCTATAGCTTTTAAAATAGCTAGTAAGTATTCTTTCTTTGTCATTCCAGTTTCTGCACGAGGCGTGCTTCTTAATTCTAGATAAATGACATTGTCCTCGTGAAATTCCTTGATTGTATTGTACGTTGCAATATAGACAGCCTCTGGTGTTGTAGTTACGGAATAAGCAATGGAAAAAACTTCAAACACACTAATAACAATTTCAATTGACATTACAATAAAACAAATGCATTGTATATTTGGAGTATTAGCTTATAGTTTGTATCATTGGTATAATAAATTGTCTCTTTAATATTCAGATAATTAGATGCATCTAAATTTATTTTTAAAGGTGAAATTTTAAAATTATAAACACACTGATATCATTTATATAATTTGTGTGCACTTGTTCGTTATATAATGACACAACGATGTAAACTATAAACTTGGAAATTCTATGGGAAAAAAGTTTTACTCTTTTAATGATTTGAAGTTGAAATCCTCGCACGTGTCAGTTTTTTCTGGATATTTTATCTTATACAATTTAGCCAAAGTTCTTTTGCTCAATGATCCATTCAAATGTGCGTGCAAATCCTTAATATAATATTCATATCATTATTTATTGGTTAAAAATAAAGAATTCAAATTATAAATTATTAAAGCATTAAACTTACAATTTTTGGTAATATTTGACAAAAATGTTGAAGACTTTTACTATTTTCAAACATTTTAATTAATGTTTCGCAATTCGAAATATATATATATATATAATAATTTTATTTTGAAAGAAATTTATCAATCTTATTCAATTTTAAAAAACATTGATCAAATTATTGTTATTTTCTTTCATTTGTTCCAATTTCTTCGATACGTAGACTTAAAAGCATAGCTGATGTTTTCAAATACTCCTGCGATAATAATAATTTTTAATCTCTGAATGTTTTGAAAGCACATTATAGTAACTAGTTATAGAAAGTTCTTGTATATAAATGTAGAGTATTAGATTTAAATAAGGTTTCCACATTTATATACACAGCTTGGAAATGTGTTAAAGGTATATAGGATTTAAGGATAATTTAATAAGATAGTAATAATAAGATTTAGGATAATAATTAATAACGTAGGAAAACTCGATATAAAATATGGATTATTAGAAATAAAACACCCGTATCCTACATTGCTTTATAATTTATTCAAACTGAATTTAAATGGCTATTTGAATTTATTTAAATGTGACTAACATGGATCTTGCGGTAGTTTAAGTCCAACGAGATTTGCAGTCTCTTGTACACTTCGTTCGCCTTTACCGCTATAAATACTATTAATTTCTTGGTATTTTCTAACAGATTTCAAATAGCATGCATAATTCTGAGCTAAATATTTCAGATCTTCTTTGTCCTTACAATAGAGTTCGGATGTCTCTTTATGAAGTCGATTTTGTTCCAAAACATACTGCATCACTATATTATTTTTCAATTGATTCTGCGAAGATGTCTTGCGTATTTCATTTGCTAATAAACGCAGTAAGGAAAGATTATTTTTCATGTTTCTTCTTGAAAATTATGGTCACTGTCGATAAACTCAGGATCGTTATCACTGCGCAATAAATCTGTTGTTTTGTTCCAAAAATCTACTGGAACTTGACCTAATTTTTCTTCCAAAAATACATGTAACGATATTCCACTGAATGTACTTGTATACTCAAAGTTATTGTTCAAACCAATTTCAGTAACGTACGGTTTTAGTTTATATATAAAATATGCTGTCTCTTTAAGCAAAGTATTAGTTGTGTGGCATTCAAGCTCCGACCAACTGTTACCTAATAAAATACAATTGCGTATTAAAGGACTCCAGTTAGCATACAAAAAGTTATTCGTTAGTTGTTTTGAACAATGTGGCATAAAGACAAGTGTTGTGCAATTGTTTACAATTCGTTTGCCTCCCTCGTTTCTGTCAATGACTTGCAAATTTAATTGTTTTAGGCTCTCGATTTCATTTTTGTAAAATAGTGGATCATAAATATACGTATTGGCAGAATAAACAGACTTAAGAACTAATAACGCAGCTAATTGATATTTTGAACAATTATTTTGGGAGAAATTTCCAATTCCGTAACAAATAATATCATCGATACCATTGAAATTTAAAGTAATCAAAGTCCTTTTCACCTCATTGACTAATGTTTGATGAAACTGCGACTCTTTAAATTTCAACAGAGCACTATCTATTTTAACAATAATGTCATCAACAGAGTCGCACTCGACAATTACTGGTTTACCATTTAATTTTAATCGAGCTTTACGTTGACGGCGTGAATTATATTTAACCAATTGAAAATCATCGTTCATGTCCCTCACTAACCATTACTTAACAAATTATCATTTCTCACAAAACTACTACTCGTACTACAAAATTCAACAAATTCAACTACAAATTATATATTTATATATATATATGTGTGCATGTATACCTGTTGCGCATTGTAAAAAGTTAACGCACAATTGCTTTGTCGAATACTTTCATTGCGCCTCTTACTCAATTATTTCTAATCACCATTCATCCCCAAATATATATATATAGAACATGCGATTTATCAATTTTCTTAAGAGAATAAAAAAACATGTGCACCGCACATGTCATTAACCGGTCTGACCGCTATGACTGGCCGTCACTTTACAGCCCCGACGACTGCACATACATTAATCGTTAACGGTTGACTCTATTGACGCGTCAGTGTGACAGATCGCGTGTCGCCCATTGACGGTCGAGGTTAAATGCGCATAAGCACATGAGAAATTTAAAAATAATTTCCAATTCTTTGATTGTTAATACGAACCTTGAATTAGAGAGTTTATTCGAACGAACCTCTTAATTGTTAATAATGACAGGAAGTAACACGAAAAAAGCTGTTTAAATACGAATCTTATTATTTAATTGTATGTAGAGGAACGTATGGATTTTTGTATGCCTTCGATGACGAATAGCATTATTAATTTTCATTATTAAGTATTCGAAATGCTTACCAACGCATATATACCTGTGTCAATATTTTAAATGGGCCGATTATCGCCTTTGAAATGTGGCACTCTCACGACAATTTCCTCGAGTTTTCACTCGCTGTTTTCCAGTACTGAATGTACACACACGCACACACACAAACACACACACACACACACAATGTACACTATGCGCGCGCACACAGACACACACATGCGCGCACAACCAAGCATTTGTACCATCAAAATTATTATTTATGGAAAATAATGTGTTGGTCAAATATTATAGGTGTGTGTACGTGCTTCATCACGTGCTTGAAATATTTACAATTAATGTGTCACGGAAAAAGTAACATTGATCTTCCAATTTTCTTTTCTTATAGTTTCAATTTTATCGCTCTACATCTTTCAATTGCCCAAGCAAATATTTAGGCTACAATTATTTTTTAATGCCATTTTTACTTTGCTTCGCTTGCTCTGTCACCATAAGCTTTTAAGTAGATATAACTTGAATGCGAAATAATTAGTTTATTAAGGATTACGTACTTTAAAATATCCCTACAATGTTGTTGCATTGAAAGTAGTTGATATTTTGTAAATGTGCTTACGTAAAAAAAAGCTCATTGCCCGAAAACTTTCCAAGTAATAACCAATAAAATTTCCATTAAGCATCAAATGATTAGAAAATCTCCAGCACCACAATGACTACATAATTGATTTGATTTCAATTCCATCGCAAGTCTCCATTGCAAATTACCATTAGATTAGCAATTGTCATCATTACTAATTCACTTAAAAATTTGTCGGAAAATTAAAGAATCTCATCGACTGCCTTCCGCCAATATTTAGATTTTTTAAAACGTATACGAGCATTTCTCAGTCCTTATTAACAATCATTATTATATCTATCATTTTCATTTAATATGACAGTAAATAGTGTTTTATAAGATATTTGAATTGCATTTATTACCGATTAGGTTTCACATTTTATTTAAGCTTAAGGTCTATTGGGTTTAATGGTCAGAGCTAATTACATCGTAATTAATGCGAAGAAACGAAAAATCAACGAATACGAAGTGATTATAGTTTTCGGAGTCCGTATTAAAAGAGTGAAAACTATTTAAACGAATAAAGTAGAATTAAGAAATAATGGAAGTTTTTAATAAGTTTGTGACCACTCTCTCTCTCTCCCTCTTTTAATTTTCTTTTCTTTCTTTTTTTTTTTTTTTTAATAAAAATATAAGCGTATTAAAAAAAAAACCCAAGTGAAAATATGCTGTTTAAAAACATATTCTTCGAGAAATATAATTAAATAAAGAACTTTTGTAGTTAATATACGCTAATTAACTTTTACGTAGCTAAGTACTGCAGCTTGATTTATTATATTTCTAATTAAATACTTTTATAGTAAAGTTGTTTTTTTTTTTTTCCTTTAATTTTGACTGCGAGTTTTTTTTTCCAACGCTCACGGCATTCCGACTATACTGTAATTAACATGTTTTTTGTCGAAGCAAACAGCCGAAATGGAACAAAAAATTCTTCGTGAATATAATATGTGTAACACGCCCATTTTCTTTATAGTGCTCGGTGCTCGGTCATTTAATTATATAAATTGCCGTATTAAATTTATTGCTAGAGAATGTATGAAGTAAAATTCACAAAGAGGAAAGTCGTACCGCAAGTGTAAAGGTTAAAATGAATTTATCTTTAAAGTGAAAGTTTTGAGTATAATCACGTTAAAAAATCCAATTGTCTCGGAATCATTTGCTTTTATTTTGATAAATTGAGAGGAAATTTAATAGAGTTTTTGCCAATTCGTTTCCATAAAAAAAAAGAACTGCTCGAGGAGTTTATCTGTTTGCCAAAAATATATCTATTTTAACGAGAAAGATTAAAATAATTATGATTATTATTGCATTGATATTCTTCATTAATTTTCATACATTCGTAATATATGAATTGATATTATAATTAAATCATCATGTTCTAACTCGCGCACGTCACTTATCTTAACTTTTGAATATTATTTCAAATAAGCATGTTTAGGAGAAAGTGGCAAAAATTTTTACTTTGTTTCGTTCGCAATTCTACTCATCTTATCTGACTTTCGTGCAAAGTGTAAAAAATCTCCGCACTCTCATACTTGTAAATACACATGTAATTTGTCAGTGAAAAACATCGTATGGCAGATTCCATTTTATTTCGATCATTTTTATTCTGCGATTTCAAGCACACAAGCCTCAGCCACGTCTTCATTTTTATAAATTATATTCACAAAGTACTTGAAATGCAACAATTATTGGAGAATACGTGCTGCTTTGTCGTGTGGATTTATGCTGCGATGGCAAAGTGTCAAAAAGAGTCAAATTTGACATTTAGCACAAGATGTGCATATAATGGCGACGGAGAGAACAAGAGAATAGGACTTCAAGTCGCACAGGGAGTCGCTTGAACGCCAAGTTCTCAAAGACACAAAGGTGCGCTTCAGGATTAGTGCAAATATAAGCTAATGAGTCCGGATGTACAATGAGGCGAGAAGTTTAAAAAAAATACTTCGTGTGCCATTGAAGTATGGCCATTGAAGTTATAGAATATATCAGCATTGTTCATGGGAGCTAGAGTTGGTTATTCAATCTTTCACGCAAGTCCCACGGCCCATGCATTATTCATTTTTATCATACATTAATGCATAATCGCTATCGATTCTTTGTATGTTTAAAGAAAAAAATGGTCAAATTGTTAGAGTGCGCTTCCTTTTCTTTATACCGAGCGCGGCTGCAAGTTCCACAAAATGAATTGTACGCTCACAAATCGTGCGTCTGGTCAATCTGGATCTTTTAAGTTAATTGGGCCCAAAAATTAAGTTTATCTAACGAACGAGCGTTGATTACACTTTTTATAAAAATTTACAAAAAAACGATTAGGTATCGATAATGTGTTGTGTGCACCCTCGGTCCTACTTGAGTTCGGATTAAAAGCTTAATTATCGCTAGTCTTGCGCTTGAACAAAAAAAAAAAAAAAAAAAAACCCCCCTCTATTTAAGCAACGCTCAGTTATTGCAAGAATTAACTATTACAAGAAATTTGCAAAAATTAGCTGTACGCT
>JAPYYT010003991.1:0-11057 GCA_030522565.1 Ceratosolen corneri | reverse complement strand
AGCTCATCTGCTTGCTGCGCTTGGCTGTCGAAGCTGAGGTCGCGAAATACAATTTGCGCGCACGAAAGACATACGATGATACCGGGGAGCTACTATCGGGGGAGGGGGGGGGGGGTGTATCGTTAAAAATTCAGACGCAAACAATAAATGTACGTATGAAGAGTTACATTGGCGTAAAAACATGGCAATCATGAAATATGAGATATTCAAACATAATCACAAATAATATACATAATATAATAAACGGATATTGTAGCAGAAATAACATACAAAATAAAAGTGGTATTATATAGTGATCGAATCCCGAACACTATTTGTAATTATAATTACATATGTACAGATAAATAAATTATATACATGTTATCTTTTATTAATTACAAAAATCTTAACAAATAAATATCTTGATATAAAAATAATTACAACTTAATCAGTAGGTAATTGTTCAAGATTGTTTAATCACTTCAAACAATAAACAACAAATATTAAACTATGCCAGAAAATTATTTTAATATTTATAATTTCAAATTCTACCACTCATATTCCTATAAATACTTTTGTAATACATTTAGGTTTTTCAAAAAGGACCGCAAGTAACTGCACTAGTTGATGGAATGACCAATTTAGGTTTCAAAAGATCTCCGGATATTGGACAGAGTTTACCTAATGTAAAAACATCTGAATACCAAAGCAGCCAGCTCGATACGTTCAATTATTCATCATCGGAAGATTTAATCTCTCACTCCTCTAGATCACAACATTTATTACAAAGACAAATTCAGCTGGCTAAATCAACAGCAAATCTTAATCTGGTGCAGCAGCATCACCATCAACTTCATCATTCATCGATGTTCTTATCATCACGTAGGTATAGATCAAGAATGAATGAACAGATACATCATTATAAGAGTCGTAAGCAACAACAGCAACGACAGCAACTATTACTTCAAACTTTTGATTTTGACTCTGAGCCAACGTATTACAGATTACAGGTAATGTAAAATGGTAATAAGATAATGTGCTAACATTAGTACATTAGTAACAGAAGTAATAATATTATGAATAAAACAATTAATAAAATAATGCATACTTTATATAGCTTCATTGTTTTATAAAAAAAATTATAGAATATTTATTATATTTTAATATTTACATTTTAAAACCAATATTTATCTCTCCTTTCGAAATTAGATCATTTTTATGGTAGTTAAATTTATTAAGTTAAATATATGGTAGTTAAATAGATTAATATTTATTTAAGAATAATTAATTATATTTTATTTATATTTTATTTATATATGTTTACACTTTTTATGTAATTCAATAGCTTCTACAAATTTAGTACAATATGTACATTATTAAATTTATTAAATTTGAATAATACTTATATTCATCATAAAAGTAAAGCTTGTTGAATTTTTACATAAATAAAGCAGTTAACATAAACGGCATTTTTGCATAAAATGAAATAAAAACTTGAAATCATTTTAATGATTTGTATAATTGCATTTGTAGGATACACAGTCAAGAATGTCTGAACACTCAAATGTATCAATGACTACTTACAACTCACAAAAATATAACCCTAAAGTTCGTCCAATACCGCCAAAAAAGCCTCTTAGACTTTCTTTACATCGAACCACGAGTCTCCAATCAATTGAAAGCGCACCGCCTACTACTACATCTTCATTATTAAATAATCATTATATAGAATCCTATACACCAATCAAAAAACCAACGAAGCGTAACCATCGTGGAGATCCACCACTTATGGTTAATAAGGCCAATGGTAGACACCAAAACAGAGAAATTTTTATATCAGAGCAAGAAATAGCACAACCTCCTTCTAGAACGCCTTCACGAGCCGAATCTTGTCAAAGTGCCCTAAGGTGGCCATCTCCTAAACCCAAATCGCATCTCACCCAGCTATCCGTAGAGAAATGGTACTGACTTCAGTACACGATGACTTAAACCTCTGCGATTGTCAAATTACAACTTTTAATATCATTTACATTATACACATACATTATCCAGTTCGTAACGAATCACAATCATATGTAAGAAATATTTTAGATTTAGATATGTATTTGCTACCTATAATTATGGTATTGTAATTTTTACTAAAATTTAAGACTATTTGAGTTAACTAATATTAAAAAAATGTATGATATATTTAAGAATATTATACTAGATATAATCAATCTTATTCTACAATAAAAAGTAGTACAAAGAAAATAAAAAATTATTTTATTACACACAAAATTTCAATAAAATAAATTTCAAAATCGATCAAAATCAAATTTTGGATATTTCTTTTGAACTAATACAATTAAAATTTTTTTTGTATATTATTAATTTATTTACAAATAAAAATAATTTTTTATTTATATAAATACTCAAATAAAAGGTAAAAATTATTAAATTTAATTCTAATATAATTATTATGGTTCACTATTTTAAAGGTCCGACAGAAATATTAGAATAAAATTTACAGTAATTTAATTCTTAACATATAAAATATTTAAAATATTTACTGTAATTATTCATAATTAGTTTTTAATAAAAAAAAAATACTTTTATACAGTTACAAACAAATTAGATTTTAATCTATTATTAAAAAAAATAAATCAATAAATAAATTGCTTTCAAAACAGAATTTTTTAAGAAAGAATTCTATTTATATAAATGTACAGTAATATACACCAAATATAGTCCATAAAAAAATTACAAAAATCAAAAAATTTAACAATTCAATAAGAAAATGATCCAATTAATAATGCAAGTACTTTATACAATGTAATTATTTTATGCAAAATAAACAATTGATTAATTTTATTATAGAAATGTTATGAAATAAAAAAGTCTAAAAGCATAATTAAAAATATGTAATTGACTATTAGTAATCTGCAAAATTGACAAACTCGAACAATTTATGGTAATATATTATTTTTTAAAATATTTTTTAAAATTAATAATATATTCGATATTGTTTGTTATTATAAAAATATTGTATTTAATTTTTATTTATGGAAAATTAAACAATATTATTTAAAGAACTAATAAACAAACAATAAATATACTAGTCCCATATATTCAAGTAAAATTTTATTATACTTGAAAAATTTTTATTATTTAATAATCATTTTTAACTCTCCGAAATTAATTGAATTTTAATTTACTTTAAAAACTGCGTATTGAGTTTTATTGAATTTTTAATTTATATAAAGCTATAATTAATAAACAATCATTACAGCATATAATATATTTATATATATTCGTGTTTAATTGTGTATGCATACGTGCGTCTTTTTGTATATAAATGAATATTCCTATTTGAATATTTATATTTTTATGCACATTTAAATATATTTAATCCTTTAAATATGCATGTGTTAACATTTTTTAAGAAAGATTAATACGCCATCATTCTGCCAAACCAAAATTAATTACAATTATGCATTGCAATTTTACCGACGCAAGATATATATGTAACACTTTAACCCGTCTTTCATTAAATAAATATATATATATTTCTATATTTCTAGAGCAGCTGATCTATTCTATATATTATTTGAAGAACCCTCTACTCTCAAATATTTTGGTAAAAAAAAATAGTTGATAATAAATAAAAATATAAATAATATAAGTATTTCTCATTAGATGGATTGATTATGCTTTGATTTTTATTAATTATAAGTAATCATTATAAAATACTGTATCAAAATATATTTTTTATAAATTATTTAACTGCTACAATAGAAATTTTTGTTTCCAGAAATAATTTGTAATTATATTTGTAGAAAATATTTATGCATTTATTGATCTCAATGAGTAATTATAATGTAAAGTACAATTTTAATTTATGACATTTGTATTAAATTCTTGAAATATTAAATAATAACTTCCTTTCAAATTAACTTTCTGTATTATTTAATGCTATATGACACAATCTAGCAATCAGACTGTTTAGTTGTAAAAAGCTGTTGATTCCATTTATGACTCCCAAGTGTGTTACTCCTATTTCCTAAAATATATTACAATTATAAAATATTTTCATTGATTAGTTACATTAAATTATTTATTATAATGTTATTGAAAACCTTAATAAAATCAAGTTTCAAATTTTCATCCATATTTATATTTTTTGCAACCCTAAATATGTTACTTATTATGTCTTCAGGAGCATATCCCATTACTGATAAATGCTTTAAAATCTGAAAGATGTTAAAAACTAAATTAATGTATTAAAATAAAACTGAACTACTTAATAGCAATATTAATATAGAATTTTATACAATTTAATGTTATAATTATTAACATACTTCATATGCTTTACTAATGTTCCCTTTCCTACACAAATCTAACATATTTTGTACAAGTAATGGATGAGGTTCATCACACACTTTAAAAACATTCTCACTTGTTACAACATTAAATCCATTCACTGTTGATTGCAGATTATTAAGTGCTTGACGCATATCTCCTTGGGCAGTAAATACAATAGCTTCTAAACCATCATCTGTATATAAAACCTGTAAAAATAAAGAAATAATTTAACTTAAACTTAAACAAAAAATTATTTTATTAATTATTTAATAATTATTAAACAAATATTTTCTTTATAAAAATCATTTAAAAACATTTAAAACTTACATTCTCTTTATTACATACATCTCTAATCTTTACAATGATCTGGACATCTGTTAATTTTCCATAGCGTACCATAGCACAACGTGATTGTATAGGTTCTATAATTTTTTCACTATTATTACAAGCAAGCATAAATCTTGTTGTACTGCTATATATTTCCATTGTGCGTCGTAATGCTTGTTGAGCACCATCTGTCATACTATCTGCTTCATCTAATATAATAATTTTATGTTTTCCAGGTACTAAATTAACCTTTTTTTGAGCAAACATTTTAATCTTGTTTCTAACAATATCTATACCTCTTTCATTAGAAGCATTTAATTCTAGAACTGCTTCTTTAAATAAAGGACCTAAGAGAATTTTAGCAAAGCATAGAATAGTAGTTGTTTTACCTACTCCAGGTGGACCAGCAATAATAATATTTGGTGCATTGCCATGTTGTGCAAATATTGATAATCTTTGGACTGTATCTTCATTTCCAACAATATCAGTGAATACTTCAGGGCGATATTTTTCTATCCTGCATCAAAAACAAAAATTTTAAAAATTATAAATATTATTCTTCTACAAACATTTTTATATATTTAAATACTAAAATATAAAATAGGGTTGTAATTCAGTTATTATTATATTTAAAAAAAATTATTTAACTTCAACAAGCTTTACTTCCAAAATTAACATTATTCATTATGCTAACCTTAAAGTTAAACGTATATTAAATATTTAATTACCATGGGATGCTTGTAGATCTTTGTGATTTCATTTTAATTGCAAACTGATTCGTTTCAATTTCCATTTCTTCTTCATCCTTTGTTTTTACCATTTTTCACGTAATTATAAGACATAATATATAAGATTATAATATTATAAGATAATATTACAAGACGTAATACATTAGAAAAAATAGAAGACCATATAAAATTCTGAACAATACTCCTCTGAACTCAAACAGCATTTATTAAAGTGTAAAAATACTTTTTTATTGATTAAAAAAAAAAAACAATATAAATAAATCGACATTAAAAATTTGTAGTAAATTATCAAAATATTTGCACATTATAAAATAAAAAATTTTTAAACAAAATTTTGTATATAATTGTTTATTTTATATGTAATATATATTATTTATTATAAATATATATGCGTTTATTATAAAATTATAAAATAATGAAATATAAATATTTTTAGATACAAAGAATTTAAATTAAAGTATAAGAAAAATATATTCGAATAATATTCAAAGAATTAAATATGTAATATAATTTAATAAAACCAATAAAATATAAAATATTTAATTTAATTTTAAAATATTTTTCTCATAAATATTTCGTGATTTATTTTATAAAATGTGTAGTCTCTACATTCTGTATCTTTTCGTTACTTCCTTTTTATATTTTTTTATATTACTTTTTTATATCTTCCTTTTTTTGTTACTTTTGAAGTTACTTTTTTGTCTACCCAATTATACTTTTCAAATATATAACCTAATATTTTGTAAAAAAATTAATTTTTTAAATATTATTCTATTATTTAAAATGTCTATTCAAATTTAATAAAAATACAGAATATATTATCATGTATATATTTTAAAAATTACTATAAAAAAATTACTATAGTAATTTAATAATTTTTAGGTTTTTTCAAATATAAAATAATTTAATAAATTCATAACATTTTATTTATACAAGTAATATTTTAATATTATTGCGTTTATTTTATACTCGATATGTGTATTGTATATTTTTACTATAAACTTACAAAGTTAAAAACAATTATGAATAAATAATTTTAAGACCCAAAAATAAAACTATAAATTTGTATAAAATAAGTATTTATATATAACTTCTTATTATATTAAGATACATATTCACAAACATAAATAATACTTCCCACATTACTCTAATTCTTCGAAATTTTTGGAATCTTGAGAACATGTTTGATTTTACCTTATCTTTGGTATAAGGCACGTGGAGATCATGTAGCTACCATAAAGATAAGATTCTTGTCCTAGATATAAGACCCTTTTAGTTTTTGATCAATGGAATCTCAAAATAATGAGGGCTATGAAGAGACGTTAGAGCTTCCAACGAAATCTCGAACAAGTAACTCGAAATACTTCAGAAATATAGTTTCCAAAAATATATGACTAACTATAAATGTATACTGTATAAATGTAAACTTAAAATAGGATCCATGGTATTATTATATTATTTAAATACATAATTACTTGACTCTTAATAAAAGACTTACTTCTGGTGAAAAGCAATTTAAAACTTATAGACAATATAAAAGATTAAAATCCTCAAATGAATAAAAAACGTTATTAAAAGAGTGTATTTGTTCGAAATTCCGATAGAATTTCAATCATCTCTACATAATACTATTTTGTTCGAAAATTGTTTTGAATATTTTTCATATTTATAATTGTCGATGTTCCCCAACAGCCTATGGATATACATACGATATTTCACGTATATTTTTTTATCACTAATGACTTTTAACCGTCGGATTTTCCTCGGACTGCACTCCAAAGTTTGCCAATGGTCAATATGACCATCATGTGCCTTACAATACAAGTCTAGTAAAATTAACAGACGATATAACAGACGATATAACTTACAATACAAGTCTAGTAAAATTAACAGACGATATAATTAACTAGGACCCCACGCGTAGTCGCCAAACTTTATACTATTTTTTCATACCGTATTGATGTATATTTTGAAAAGTGTAAACATCAAGCCAAGCCACGCGCCGAAGCGTCGATACAACAGCGCTCCGACGCCCGGCCTGTCACCGCTTTCTGACGATCGTCACCTAAAAGAGCATTGACACTAACGGTCAAGGGACGCCAACGATAGCCAATAATTAGCTGTCAATCAATCACCGAAACTTCCCACTCATAAAAGTAGAACAAAAACAGCCCCTCGCAAGAAGGAGGGTAAAGATATTAAATTCGCGATATTGGGAATGCACAGCAGAATCAACTACAAATCTATTAATCTCAAAGTTCTCTTAGATAATACAAAGTTGTGTAAAGTAAAAAGTTTCTCAAGATTCAGTGGCCGGTATAAAAAACTTCAAATTGACGCTGATATAGAAAAATAGAAGCCTGCTAGATTGTACTACTCGCTAGACAAGATTGAAATACGTAAAGCAGCTGCCGACATTCAATCAGCATCTACGTCAAGGATAACCGCGACAAACACGAGAAGTGTGACCTTGGAGGCTGCTGCTGACGCTCAATTCATCAATTGATCGTTGCTTTTACGTAAACCAACTTCGACACCAAATCCAAAGAGCAGAGACAACGACTCGCAGGTAACACCTCTATTGAATCTGGACTGACAAAACTGTTCCAAGCTCCATGATAATCAATGTACAACTAAAAGTTTCAACAAGTTTCCGTGAGGAAACAAGCAACATTTAATAAAAATCTCGGAATTCAACACAATTATTAAAATCACTCGAAGCTTCGTGGTATTCAATTTACGCGTGAATATTATGATAGTACGGTAGCTACAATTTTCAATACATACTACATGTTTCAATATATTATAAATAAAAACAGTTTTACAGTATTAAATATGCCGTCTTCGTCTTCGTTTCTTTCTACCTTGTATCTCTACCCTTCTATTATCTGCCGCTCCCCCACGCCACCTTGGTGAGAGTTTACTGTCATGTTCACTCTTGAACAGTATTTAATAACACATTTTTATTTCAGCATCCATTTTTTATTAATTTCAAAAAGTTGAATAAATATTTATTTACACTGACGAAACACGCAATTTAATTAATTTAAGTTTATATAATAATGAAATTAATAAAAAATAAAAATTTGGATATTTTTAAGAACTTCCAACAAAAATGAATTTATATATAGTTTATATATATATAGTTTACATATAATATAATTTATATATAGTTATATTTTATTATATTATATTTTATTTTATTTAATTATATGTTATATTATTTTTTGTTTTATTTAGTTATATATTATTATATTATATTATATTTTTTATTTTTATTTATTAAATATTAATAGTTTATTCAATTACTAGGGTTTATAAATAACAAATCGTAATTATATTCATGAATTTTTAATTAATAAAATATGCATAAAATAATGTTTAAATATACACAAAAATGTTTAAATTTAATCATTTATCTATAATAATCTTAACCATAATACTTTTAAAATCCAAATGTTTAAGTAATTAAATTCATTAATTATATGAATAGCATATTATTGATCAACAAATGACTATTTCAGTTTGTACAAAATTATCTAATCTAACCCAATTAAAATTTCTTATTTGATAGCAAAAGATTTTTAAACAAATATTTCCAATTTTTTTAAATTTATAAAAATGTAGATATTTTCTTATGAAAAAAAATATTTTTATAACGAAATAAGCAAATAAATATAAGATGTATGTAACTAATTATGTGGAAACGGGCAAGAAAGGCGGTCATTAATTGCTTCATTATCTTTGCAAGATGCGGAAGATCAAACTCTAGCATTGATGGCGATTTGGATGAAATTCATGAAAACGTCGATGGTAAAACGAATGATCCTCCAGATGTAAATGATAGTAAAATAAAAATACACAAATAAGTTTAAATTACAATGTAAAATTTGTCAATATAAAAAAAATGTTTATTTTACTATATTTTATAACAAATATATTGTTATATGTAAATATGTATACATTAACTATATTCGATGTTAATTATTTTAAAAATTAACTATGAATTATATTTTTTTTAATTGTAATTTATGTTTTATATAAAATTATATAATATTTTATTATTTTTTTTATATTTATCACATTATTTATATTAAATACAATTTTAGAAAGTTCAATATATTACTTAATAGAGATTAAAAACATCTTAAAAATTGTATATATTTAATATTATAGAAAATGAAATATTGAAATACAATACAAATGATGTACAAGTTAAAACTAAAAAATTTAAACTTTAAAGTTTATTACGCCTTATTCCGAATAAAAAATTATAATTAAAATATTTATATAATCAGCATGCATATTCCTATTGTTAATCATTTAGTCGATAGTATTTTTACTATTACAATATCATAAATTTAGTTTAAATAAATTTTTTATATTTATATACTAATTTGTGTAAATCTTATTCAAAATTTTTATTTGTATAAATTTTTATTTTTATTTGTATTTAAAATGTATTTTAATGTGAACACGTAATATAAAATAAAAAAAAAAATTATTTGAATCGAAGCATTCTAAGTAACCAATGCTACAAAACTATTCTGTTAACTCAAAATTACAAATATGTTACTTATTTAAATCACAAATTTAATATTTTTCTATATATAATATAAAGTTCAAGATCATGTCTTTAAAATAACATAAATATAACATAAATATTATATAAATAGATAAAATTTTACTTTATTTGTTTAATCATTATATACTTTGACATATGTAATTATAGACATCTGATAAAATCAAATTACATTTATCGATTGTTATAAAGTACATTTTGTTATTTAAAATCATGTATCTAATAATATTTTAAAATAATTATCGATTATAACTATCGGATGTTATTTTATTATCCATTTTAACTCTGTTGAGGTACCGTCTATCCAGCTCTCGTGGGCTCAGCTTTACCTGTTCCGACGGCCGATTGATAGAGGTGTTACCTTGTGTGACTGTATGCACTCCCTGATGTTAAGGAGTGGGGATATAATAGGAGTGATGTTCGCGGTAGGATTAATTGATTCATTAAACACGTGTGTGTGCTTTTTCTATTTATTTAATTATAAATGCTCTCTTGACTGGCAATGTGTGTGCGGATGTTTGTGTGTATGTGTGTGTTAATGATAAATGGCTGTAACGCTTGAATGGAGATTCCATTGCATTCGAAAATCCGCCGCGCCGCTTAGCCCCTGTTACACTGAGTTGGATGTGACAAACCTCTTTGCGGTGCAAGGTTCAAGTGTGAGTTGACCTTGCGTTCTCTTACGAACTGCTTGGTTGCTGCAGTCGTAGATTAGGTGCAGACGCGCTTGGGAGGGCTGTTTTCCCTCCATTCTCTTACGAACTGCTTGGTTGCTGCAGTCGTGGATGAGGCGCAGACGCGCGTCGGAGGGCTGGTTTCCATCCTTGATGATTGCTGATAGAATATCAGGCTTTTCTTACGAATTGCTTGGTTGCTGCAGTCGTGGATGAGGCGCAGACGCGCGTGGGAGGGCTGGCTTCCCTCCTTGATGATTGCTGATAGAATATCTGGCTTAATGTTGACCTCGAGCTGAATGGTGCGGCGTAGTTGCTTCAGCTGGAGGGAGTGCGGTTTCTTTTTCTCTTTGTTCGGTTGCCTTTGCCAGTCTTCGTAGTTGAAAGTTGAACTGTACTCGA
>JAPYYT010003990.1:0-11059 GCA_030522565.1 Ceratosolen corneri | reverse complement strand
TGTCCCGTATTCTTTGCTTTTTAATTAATTTATATTTTCGTCTAAAATTTGAATTTTTAAATACTCAAAGAATTTTTCATTATTTTTATTATTAACGTGTAATTTGACCATTTGAAATTTCTTTGCAATCTTAAAGTGAATTTAAAAGAATTGAAAAATAATTGTAAAGCATCGACTGTTTGAAATGTTTTGCCATAAAATTTGTTTTCTAATAATTATATAATTAATTTAAAGTTTGATTTTTATAATTCCATATATATATTATCCATTACATCATCACTTTAATGATAAGAATTAATTTGATGGTTAAGATGATTAAACTTTGAATCATAAGTCTGTGAAATATGAAATTATGATCTTTGAAATTAATATTAGGTAATTCAGTTTTAATTTACAATATATTTAGAAAATTTTGTAAGTAGAAGTAAGCTTGTATCAAATTATAAAAGAAACTAAACTATTTATTATGCGTGTAATAAAGTTTTGTCGCTATTGTCTGACAGTGGAATTTTAAAAATTAACTCACCTTAAATAGAAGACAGACTGCTAGTAGACTCGTATCGATAAACATGCCGAAGAAACCGATCAACAGCAAAGTCTTGCGTCCGGCTTTTTCAACCAGGATCATTGACACAAAAGTCATTAGGACGTTAACAACACCAACCCCTATTGTAGCATTTTGAGCTTGTTCGGCATCCAACTGGGCCATCTCAAAGATATTTGTCGAGTAAAACATTATTGCGTTGATACCGGATAGCTGCTGTGCCAACATAATCATTATGGAGATGAAGAGTGGAATGCGAAGAGACGAATTCATAACTAATTCGGTTAAAGTGACTCGAGGAATAAGTTTAATAGATTCATATTCTGAACGCATGTCTTCCATTTCATCGTGAACTTCGATGGTGCCTCGCAGCCACGTTAAGGCTATAAAAATAAAACGACATTTATACTATTGTAAGGAGTGGTGGACTTAAAATTTCATTAAACAGTATTTACGAATGTCTTATTATATAAAAAAAAAAATTGCTTGTTACTTGAAATAATTATTGATTATTCATATTATTCTCAACTCAATGAAGCTAATTTGTGTTACTCATATTTTATGCCATTACATGGAATTCAAATTGCTAGAAAGAGAAGCCTGAATCTAATGGCAAATTCAATCAATATTTCATTATTTCCTCGATTTTTCACGTTAAAAGCTCAATTACTTTGAAATGTCCTAAGCTGCCTTTTATTCTCCCGCAATTAATCTTAATTAAGCTTCAATCGAGGCAATACATGGTACGAAAATAAATGTGCATTTATTCTTAAGTAACATTTAACGCACAATGCGATAAACCATTAAATCAAACTAATAATAGTAATAGTAAGAGGAAGGTAAAATCTGACCTCGTTGGGCATCCATGTCTCTGCCCTTACTTAACAGAAGGTATTTCGGACTCTCGGGGCAGAATGGCAGAGTGATGACTTGAACTATGGCCGGGACGATGGTGAGAGAGAAAAGCCAAGGCCAAAGTTCACTGGTTCCCATGAGTTTATTCATACCTAGCACTTGGGCAACCAAAATGGAAATCGTAATGACCAACTGGTAAACCGTGCCGACGGCACCGCGCAGATGCATCGGCGATATCTCTGCGAGGTACATGGGCGACAGACCAGCGTTAAGGCCCGAGTTTATGCCGATGAGGAAGCGCCCGAGGATTATCAGCTCGTAACTAGCCAAGGGCTTGGCCAACGCTTCAAAGAAGACCGCCGCCACGACGAAGATGTTGTTGAGAAGGAGGCTGCCCTTTCGACCGAAGCGATCGGCCGCAGTACCAACCAGGGCACCGCCGATCATTCCGCCCACGCAGAATATTGCCACCGCTATTGCCCATGTCACCGTCACGTCAGCTTCCAGTGCCTCCTTATCCAATGGGACGTCACTACGGTTGATCTTTAACTCTGCGATCCATGGCTGAATCACCTAAATCGCACGACAATGACTCTTTTAGTGAAACGTGGCTACATAGTCGTGGTTAGCAAACCAGTTGCATTAATAAAAGGAGCAAATTTATGTGTCAGCAATGGAGCGAAAACAATTCTCAAAGGACAATACTTACTCAATGGCAAATTCATATTTACTATTTTAATAATAAAATATTATATATTTGTATTGAAATATTTATTAAGCTTTGAAAACCATAAGTATTACATGTACAATAGGAGTATATTTATTTTCAAGTTTTAAGTCATAATGTATTTTTTTCAATAAATTGTCGAGCTATACTCGCCCAAAATGTTGATTGATTATTAGAATATTTAAAAATAATATTAAAATAAAATCATCAATATCCATTAACAATTTAAAAATGGTAGATAAACAATTATACTTTTCTTTGGCATCTTTTATACCGTTTTAAATTTGAAAAGCACATTGATCACAATCTCGAATGTTTTTTTCTATTTTTAATAAATATTTTTAATAAAAAAAAACAAAACAATTTTTATTATATATTAAGCAATTTTAAAAAACGATACGTGCAATCGAGCTTTCGAATCAAATTCAAATTATTATTTTCAAATATGTATTCTTATAACGCATGTAAACTTTATCACGATGAAAATTTTCATCAAATTTTATAGATTTATTGAAGGTATTATATTCCAAATATCCTAATTTTATGATTTATTTGTTCGAAATTTTTTTAAAAATAATCTGACAAAACAAAAATATGATTCAAATGTTATTTATTGATGTTGTGCAATCGATGACGTAAATCTTAAATATCTTAAAATCCTAAAAGTTCTTCTTTATTCGACGAGAAGAATTTTTAATATTTACAATTAAAATAGTTGCACTGTATAAGTTATCACTTTTATATTTTTTAGAATTTTAATGGCGTTTCGTAAAATAGTCATAATACAAAAAATACATGTCCAATTTAAGATAAAAAAGTTATTTATTATGTACAGCCCGTATTAATATAATTGTAATTATAACGTATTATAATTTATTATTATACGTATTATAACGCAATTTTAATATAACATCGTTAAATAAAAATACAATGGTGTTTTTATACATATTCTTTAAAATTGTCTGTTAGAATTATAGAAATATTATAGCAAGACATAAATTTATCGATCTATGAATTACTGCCATTTATAAAAATTCAAGTAAATAATCATGTAAATAATAATGTAATTTACATTGTATTATGACAAGACATTTGATTTTACTTTATTTCATTTTCATTGTACTCGAAAATTGATTAGTCAATTTTCCAATTATTTTTGTTACAAAAATATCAAATACGTTTGATGTTAATTCTTGAAAATCGAATATTTTTCAATAAATTTTTTTATGTGGCTCTATAGTTCAAAGTTGTAATTTATATCAGAAAATATGGGAAAAATGTATTGATACTTCATCAGAATCTAAATATTGAATTTAATGTATATACTCTATGCATTCTACATGCTATGACAGAAAAGATAACTTTTTTTATATATTTTATGTACAAATGAAAATTTAGTTGAAAAATATCAATAGCATTACCATTTTTAAAATCTTCTCATTCAAATAAGAAAAAACATTTTTATCAATAATTGCTATTTTGTAAATTTTTTAGTTCCAAATATTATTGAAAAGTACATTGATATGTTATTTTATTAATTTCTTAAAAGTTATCAAGAATTTAAATTAAATTCTTTAAATATATTTATATATTCTTAAATATAAATTTAAATATAAATAATAATTTACTTTGAAATAATCTCGATGCAGCATTTGAGAGCACATTATTTAATTGAATCTTACATTTTGTAATACTGTACGCCTATGTTATTTTAATTTTATGTTATTTTTATTGTACAAATTCCATTACAACTTATATATTTGGATATGTATATTTGTATGGTTAAATTTACTACATTAAGTGCAATAATCATATTTTTAGATAGAACAATTATTTCTTATCCATTACATTTCTTTGGATAGCCGATAAATATTAATTGATAAATTTTCAAGTATAAAATATAAAGCAATAAAAATATATATATATATATATATTATATATTACGGTTGCTGGCGAATTAACAACTCCAGTATTGAATCCATGTTGAAAAGAAGAGCCCAATGCTGCTGCACCAATTGCAAAAGCTAAGTGAGGATTGAAGCCCTGAAATGATAAAATAAAATATAAGTTTCTAGTGATATATATACTTGAGTTTTATCAGTAATTTTATATCAGGTTGAATCTAACTAATTATAATATTCCAAAAATTTCTGTACTTAAGATATATTAAGATACGTCTAAACTCTAACGTAATAATAACATAATAAATTCATCAACTTAAAAATATATATATGTGCTAATAATTATATTTATAATGTCAAGCATAATAATTTGTTAGAATTAAAAGTTTTTATAATAATAAAAAATTGTTATATATTACAATATCGTTAATATATTAGCATAATATAAAGAAATTTAATGAAAATTTAATAGATGTCGTTTTGATGTTCTTTTTTTAATGGATTTAATGCTTTCAATGAAATAGAATTAATTTCCATATACAGTTTTATATAAGTTTGAGATATACATAATATATTAGATTAAAAAAGTATAATCAAACTTGAGCAATATGTGTTCAATTTGCCATGATCGCATTAGAAAATAGAACAAAAAAGAAAGAAATGAGAAAAAATAAAAAATAATAACAAGTAATCTAGTTGATACTAATTGATATACTCAATGGGTCAAATACGTAGAAAAAAATTACGTATGATAGGCTAAATACAATAATGGCATATGCATATGCTGCTTTATACCATATACTGGTATATATTAGCCTAATCATTTTCGTTTGTCGAGAACTTTCATCCTATAAATAAATAATTTTACGATGTTTTTAACTATGTTAAGCGCTGCAAATCTTCGTAATTGTTTATTTGAAATTCATAGTTTATATTCACTTTCTTTTAATTAATATTGATATTGGTTAATATCTTAAATTTACAGATAACAATTAATTTAATGAATTAAGAACTTTTATTATTCAAACAAAAATTATATTAGAAAAAAAAAAGAATTAAAATTTAATTATTTACTTAATTTAATTAACAATTTATAAATATTCATTTTAATTATTAAATTCGTAGCAAATAATACAGCAGTATAATTATCAATAATCTCAAATAAATTTAACTAGACAATTTCACTGTTCATGATTTCAATTCATTAACAACATGAAAAGACTCAGCTTATCGTTCCAATAAAAAATGTGTATACTATATAAGAACCGATAAGATGAATCTCCAGGCATATGATAAATCTTTCTTCATCATTCTTTTCTAACAAATTATTTTAAATATAAATGCTTCAGAAGCTAATTACAATATGTAAAGATAATTTTTAATTACAATTAGATTTAATAAGAGCCACTAAGTAATTAAATAGTGAAAACGTAAAAAATCTAAATTAATTCGCTTATGTATTAATACAGTAAAAACAGTACAAAGTTGTTGATCATGTTATTTCATTGTTTGAAGTTACGTAATTAGATAATACGATTATTTAATTTGACAGAAATCATAACATGCTGATAATGTATATTGCAAAATGTAATTTGATTCTAAAAAAGTGCGAAGTAATAGATTGTACGATTGTTTATTAGCTTGACATGCAAAAGCGCAGTACTAGTAAATTGATTATTCTTATGTTTCGTTTGTGGCTAAATTGCACAGCGCCATTGTAAGCTTCGTTCAATAAAGCTTATGCAATATTTGTAAACTGCAGCAGTATAATTCTAACGTTAAATTTTAACACAAAGCAAACATTTAGAAGAAGAACTAGTATAATTACTGAAATGACTTCATTGTCTATACTTGTGTCAAATTCTCTCTCTCTCTCTCTCTCTCTCTCTCTCTCTCTTCCTATTTCTCATTACTATCTCGCGGCGATAATATTTACCAACGAAGAGCGCGACCTCTTGCCTTGACACTCTGGTTTTGTAGAATGGCACGCGTGCGCACGTTTAGTCTGCTTTCCTAAAAATATTGCACGTGCTTGCGCGAGTGTAATCATGCACGAATAAGTAAGTGATAGCCGTAGTGTTTGTCCGGCGACCCATTGTCGAAAATTCCGAGAGGGTGAACAAACTAAAAATTGGAAAGACATAGCACCGTGTGTTAATAACATTGCGAGTTGCATGCGAAGCTGTGATTTGATTTGAATTTTAAGGCGGTATTTATTAATTTTGCCAAGCTCGCAAACTAGTAAACAAACAAGTATAGAAGAATACTGAATTAACGATCAATTTATCACAACTTAAGGCAGATAATATTATCTGAAAGTCTAACAATTTCTCGTGGACATCTAGTTAGTTGCTTTCATTATAATTGGCAGGCAATGTTACAAGTCGGTTTCTTTATTGAGTGCCGTATGATGCGCATAGATGATGTCACAATTGTCACAATCATTGTAAAATATTTTTAGATAGGATTTTAATTCATTGTGCTTATAATATGATCATACCTTTTATCACTTTGACAGTGCAGTTTAATTTCAAACTTATAGAGGCATAAAAGTGATCATTCTAAAACATAACCATTCTGTTTATAGCAATTCATAAACAAAGCTTCGATATTTTATTTAAAAATCCAAACAAATTTCACAATAGTATTATTAATTTAATATTAGCAACATTTAAAATTAGCATATGCAAGATATATTTTAATTTTCTTATAAAATTTTAATAGCCTTTGTAGATATTATTAAAAATGATATTTAAAAAAAAAAAAAATACTCATTAGGATGACAGTTTTTTTATTAAGTTCATAATATTATTCATATTAAATGCAAATTTAAAAAATAAGAGAATAACAGTATAGCTTGCTCTTAGTAATAAATAATTTAAATTTGTATGATTATGTAATACAAATAATACTAGAATGGTACCTTATTTACAACTCCCCTTAAGAAAATTATTATATTTAATAGTACAGCATTGAACAAGTCATGCGATGAAAGGAATACAGATAAAATGTTTATATAGTGATAAATATATTACTGGCTCGTAATTGACGTTTCTGAACAAAAAAATGACCGATCGATTATGTGAAAGTTTGATGTCGAGCCTCCAACTTAATAAAACAACATTATATAGTATTCCAATACAGTAATATGTAGGATATTTAAAAGCTGAAGTATTTTAAAACTACAAGAACAAAACAATATTTACAGCTTTGGCATTGTCTAAGATATAAACTTATCCAATTTTGTTTAATTTTCTGTAGTTTACTTTGTTGTAAGCTGTCGTCAAAATTTTGGAACAAAAAATTTAATATTTTATTGTATTTATTTGGCGAAATTTTTTCTCGATTCAAAAAATTAAATGATAGAGAAGAAAATTTAAATACAAATCGTTAATAAAAACTTAATTAATAACTCACTATCTGAATTCTATAGCTTTACTATTTTAAATCTTCATTTCATGCAACTTTCATTATGCATAATTAAATTTTTGAAACACTTGTGTTTATTGATTTAAAATATGACAATTTTTTTTTTTTTTGAATAGTTATCTGAATGGTCAATGATGCTCACAATATATTTTATATGAGTAATGAATGATGGTTGTTTCTTTTTTTTATCTCTACATCTTTCTTTCTTTACCTAGCTTCGTTTTTATGGTGTGTGACAGATTTTTGCATTATAATAATGCTATTTGTTTGTAAATCCGTGATTGTTAAATTAAATATTATTATTATTTTCATATTGAAAGAAATTAGTGTGGAGATAATTATTGTTATTATTTACAAGAAATTCAATAAGAAATTGGACTAAATTTATTTATATACAAATATTCTAAATATATATTTTAACAAGGACTATAATATATATATTTGATACAATTTTTACGTATAAAATAAATTATTACGTTAAGTGTGATTCTGTTGATTCGTTAATATAGCCAAATTATTTATTTGTTATTTCAATATTTTCATAATGTTCTTTAATATTATCATTCATAAATAAATTATTCGTTCGAACTAAACTGATCGAAGTTTATTGAACCATAAAGCATTTCTATGAATAGATTAAATAAAAATAACATACGTTTTTATTCAAAAACAACGGAATTATGTATGAATCAAATTATTATTTTGCAAGTATTTTGTTGTTGAAATTTCATATTAAGTAGAATTATTCTTAGCAAAATGAAAATTCTATTTTATTCAATTTTGTACAAAATTTTACATCTTAAAATAATAATATATTTTAATATTGTATTTAAAGAATGTGAACATAAATTGTTATAAAATCCTTATTTTAATTTTGAATTATAAAGGAATTTTTGGTGTCTTTTTGATTAATAAATTTCAAATATTTCGTGAAAGTTTTAACTTATTTTTAAAACGAAAACCTAAACCGAACCAATTTTAAAAAATACTGAAATTGTTTCTTGTTAGTTAAAATAACGGCATTTGTATTTCGTTGTTATTATTATTTGTTTTACAGAATTATTTTGAGCAATTATGTATTATCGCTTAAGTAAGGCTAGCGCCGACTTTCTTATAATGTAACACGTACTTGTATATCAAGAGTTTGTGACTTTATCTCTTCTAACAAAAACACATGTCCTCATTTTAATTCATAATAAATAATTATTAACATACTTTCAGAAACAGTCGCATTAAAGTTTTGTGTCCAAATTTAATAATCTGGAGGTCGTATATAATGGCCCTCTGCTTAATTTTTTAAACTCTTGTGCTGCTTGCAATACTACAAACACCAAACGGGACTCACCGAATTGAAAGTTAAATAAAATTACTATCTCAAATGATAAAGATAAATTAAAAAGTTCCTATCACATACATTTACAACTACTTAATTAGGCGGGCATTTAATCACAACCTCAGTCACTCTTTTACAATATATTCATTTATTCATTTATTTCTGAATAAAAAATACCAAATAAAAAATACCAATACTAATGCTCAATAAAAAAAATACCAATAAAAAGTACTAAAGCTCCGGACTAAGGGAATAGCAACAGATCGAAAAAAAAATTTGAAATTAAGATGGATTAAATGGCTTTCAACGAGTACGCTACACCTTGTTTCTAGATCGGAATATACATTTCACAAAATACAGCTTGCTGGCCACTTTTTCCACGCACGATCAACACTTACTCGGACGGACCGCTTGATGTACGGCATCACGCTACTCGTAGCAACAAAATTCGTTTCGTCTTGATGAATACAGCCAGACGATTTCGTGGTTCAGGGGGCCCGCCGCCTGCCTACGCCAATGCACTCAAGTGCCGCGTCGCGCTGGGGAAAGCCGGCGAAAAGCTCAAAAGAAAGGCCGCACCTACACGTGCATCCACGACTGCCGACCCTCACTCCGTCTCCCGATTCTTATATGTAACCGGCGCCATCGCCACCACCACCTCCACTCCACCTTCGGCGCCGCTGCCAACGCCACCACCACCACCACCACCGTCACCGTCGTCGCCATGTGTCCAACCGAGGCCACGACACCGCGGAATTAGAAGCTACACCCGGGCGCGCTTCTCGCTAAATCCGAAATTAACGGCGCCTTATCAAGGAGCGCGCGCAATAAATATTGGCCTCAACGAGGTGCTTGAGAAGGAGTTGCTGACTCGCTGCCGAGCTAGCTGGAGCCTACGCGAATGAACGTCCAAGGAGCGCTGGGCCCTCAGCTCCCTCTTCAATTATTGACTAACAATTGGTTGGATTTATTTGATTGCTTTCTCCAGAGGGCCTTACTTCCCGATGCAGTGGTAATATTATCAATATTGACCGACCATGCATGGTGATGCACAGCGAGGCCTTTTGGTGCCAGGGCTGCCAGTGCATTGGCTAACTCGACATCTCAATTAGTAGTGAGGGAATTTTAATTATTAATTCTTGCGAACTCCCAGTGCTTAATTCGACGACAGTAATGCGTACTTCATGTGTTAAATTTACTTAATGTCATCGCGCTCCTTAGCATTCAAACTAATAATGTCGACGTTCTCTTTACTTTAATAATACATTTTTTCTTTTTACGAAAAGTGTTATTACAAACCATTAGCAATTGCAGATTAATCTGCATGTTGCATTTTAGAAGCGAGACATCGTTAGATTAAATAATGAATACTTATTATGAATATGAATGAATACTCATTGGTCAGAATACTTTTACTAGATTGATTCCAGAATTTCGTAATTTCCGATAAACAAAATATTCCAGTTACATGATACAAATTACCTCCTTCATGTCTGAAAAGGGAAAATGCATTTTTTAACATACATTCAATGATGTACTTTTCACTTTCCTCATCATTTTCCTATACATTTTATCCTATACATTCAAATGGTTTGTCAGAGTTATTAACCCAAATGTTCTTTTATTGGAATAAGAAATCCTTTATGAATTTTTTTATTTAATTTGCATTTCGATTAAGGTGAAAGCTAAATTAGTGATTATGATTATTGTGTTGTAATTTGTATTATCTAATTGTGTTCAGTTTTTAAATTATTCATAAACTAAATTAATGTAAATATTAACGTCACTATACGTAATAATAAATTAAATATTAAATACTATTATGGATTTATTATTATATTCCTTATTGTTACAAATTATATATCTATAATAATAATATTCAAGTCATATCTTGAAGATATATATTAATTAATTGGCTGTTTGTTATTATAATTATTGATATATTTAAAGATACTAATTTATACTTAACATTTTGCTAAAGACGTAATTATTTATCAATTACTTTGAAATTTAGATAAAACAAAAAACTCATTTTTACTTAAAATCAATAAATATCCTTTTGCTGAGTTCCAGCAATATATATATAATTTTACTATTAATAAATATTCCTTAAGAAATTTCATCGCTAACTTAATATTCTTATAGAAGATGTGACAGATGTTCAGAACATACGATAAATCTAATTACTTTTCAATATAAGAGTTAATCAAGTTGTGTTTCAATGTCCGAATAAATATTCACCATTACCATTGACAAATATATATATATAT
>JAPYYT010003989.1:0-11065 GCA_030522565.1 Ceratosolen corneri | reverse complement strand
ACGCGCGCGCGCACGCACGTAAGCGCGAGTGCGCGTGGGCGGGGGCGAGGGCGAGGACGAGGGGCGATGGCGAGGGAGGGCGAGGAGGGACGAGGGCGAGGGGAGGTGGCCACGTTGGGATATCGTCAATTCGAAAATGCTGAAAGGCTCACGCGAGGCGTCGGCGTCGGCGTCGGCGACGGAGGCTCATTGCCCAACTGAGCGCGCGCCAGCGTTTCCGAGCCATCGGGAGTTTATCGCTCCCGGAAATGGAGTTCTGCCGGATCAACGAGGCGTTCGTTCGTCTCTTTGTTTTGCTCCTTTCTGCCCCCGCGGTCTAAAAAAATCCTTCCACGGCACTCTTAACCGACAATCGCTCGGCCGTATTCTGTTACTCGTCCCTCGTAGGCGGCTCTAGCCAGCCGTGAGAGAGAGAGAGGGTCGCGGCCCCACGGGCGGGGTGTAGGAGAGGGAGGGGGTGGAGGTGTAGGAGAGGGTGGAGGTGGAGGTGGGGGTCGCGAGTAATGGTTAGACGGTTCGGGAGGGGGTGAGGAGGGGCGGGATTTTGTTAAATTTACGGGGCCTAATCAAGGGAGGGGCGGTCACGCGCTCGCCGCTATATTCTTAGCGTCCGCGTCCGTTATTAATGAAAACAATTATCGGCAGCTTCCTTTTTCGATTTTGATTTTAATGGGCCCGGCGTCTCTAATTAGCCGGACTCTGCTCGTTTTTGCGGAGGCTCGCGAGAGGACGAGTCCTCGTTACGAGTCACGCCGGCACGAGCTCCGGGCTTTTCACGGCTTTACGATCGCGCGGAACGAGGCCTTCATTATCGGGAGCGCTGAAAGCTCTTAGAGCGCTACATCCTTGTTAGTCGCGACGTGCGATAATTAGCGCCGGGTAAGCGCTGCTCCTCTTTTTGCCGTCTGCGATTGCGAGAGCGCGAGCTCGAGTTTTAGAGTGAGAGAGAGAGTGGAGGAGTGGAGGAGGAGTGGTGAGCTATCCGCTCTGCCTGCTGTGCGCTTCGCTCCTTCCCTTCTCCTTCCGTCCTTTCGCTTTTATATCAGAGCGCCTGCGCTGCGATACTGTTTGCGTAAACAGCTCGAGTCGACCGAACGTTTCCTAAGGCTAATGTCAATGGTGCTTGATTACTCGAGCTCGGAGCGAAACGTGTTTTTCACTCCTTTCTCGGCTATGTTCGAAAGCGCGCAGAATTTTCGTCCCAAGCGGTCCCACGAGTTTTTACGCATATTTTGGAAAATATGCTTATTGGCGGTAGAGCGAGGAAGGGAAAATTTTGTCCCTAATTGGTCTCTCAACATTTTCAACGCCTTTGGTCGATCTTTGCTCATTTGCCTTTCTCGTGCCTAGGCTGCCTTTCATTGGAAACTCAATCGTTCGTAAGCCACATTGATATTTACTATTGAGTTTGCATGTGTGTGCGCTTGCCAGTATTTGTTCAGCGCAAAATATCGTTATTTTAATTTGTGTTGTGGAGAGTAGTAATGTTGGATAAGGGCATCGCTCGGCATAGGTTAAGGTTGTCAGTTTTGTCATCGATCGGGCCTTACTTTGGACCTTTGGCATGCACGTGGGATATTTCGACCATAGTTGGCATAGGCCGGCAAACGTTGGCCGCCTCGCGTCGCTCACCATCGAAACGAAAAACAACAAAATAAGCCGAGGCAAAAGAAATTATGGTAATTCACATTTGGTTGACCTTAGTAGGCTGCGGAGGATAGCGCGTAGCTCGCGTGGGGTGTAATGCGGCATTCTATGAGGGCTCGGCCACCCCAACATGGCGTCATAGAGCAGGACTCGCTGTTGGGGGAGAGATTTTGGCGCTGGGAAGTGGGGCGAAAACCCCTCGAAAGCAAATCAATTGAGCCACGTGAGTCCTTTCACAGTGGGCTCGCGCTCCCCATTGGTATGTGATTGGCGCGGACGGGTCGATGGGGCTTTTCCTAAAATGGAGGAAATCCATCCCATCCCCCGGACTATTTCCCCGGGTGCACGGGTAGCGGGGGGGGGGGGCGAGCGAATCACGGTCGAAATAATTTTCGCCTCCGAATGCGGGACGCAATTTCTGAATTTCCGGTATTACGGCGGCTCGGCCGCAATAACGCTAAATGGACGCGTCGCTCGCGTGCGCTAATGCACCGAGCCGAGGATACTTTGAACCCGAGGTGGAAAAGCCCTCGGTGGGAAAAGCAGTGCGGTCGTGCAGTACGTTTATCTCCGGTAGAGCCAATGAAATATTTATTAAGCCGAACAATTATCTTTTATAACGATGTTTCATACATAAACAGCGGAACAAAGAAACTCGCAAATAAAATAAATTGCCCGAGTCGCGGGGTTTATCATTAAAAAAATGAATTATTCAAAGCGGATAATGCGCAATAATTAAGCACGTGGTGGTTGTGCAAAGTCTATGAATAATTAATGGCGAACATTAGCTTAGCAACACGCTTGTTCCGTGGAAACAAATCTTCGGTTAAGGCGTTTGGTAATTTTAAAATGCATTGCCTATTTGATATTTAATTTCAATTAGTTGGCTCTCCCCTCGCCCGTTCGCCCATTGCCCCCCTCCCTCCCCTCTCTCAACCCGCCCCAACCCAACTCGCCGCCGAACCACCGTGGAACGAGACAGGTTAGATCTTCGGCTTACATTATTAGTTTCGTAATATCAATCCTCCGGGGATTTTGCCCTCGAAAATTACTCGACGACTCTCCAACGGAGCACAGAAGCGCACGAGCGAGGTCACGCTAGATTACGAATCCGAGTTGTTGTTTGAGATCCGGTGATAAGCTACGAACGCGGCTTCGTTAAAAGCCGAGGAAATTCATTCGACGCCAACGACAACAAGTAATCGCCGCTCGGACGCAGCCACCTTTTTCTCGCCCCCCGCTCGCCTCCAAAATCATCTCTTTTAGTCCCACTCCCCCTGCCTACGAGACCTCCAGTCCTAATCCAGAACTGCAGCCACCGGCCCGCCGAATTATACCATTCCTGGGGATGCCTTCGAAAGCAGCTCTCAAGGACCCTCCGCCCTCCCTCCCTCGTTTCCCGTTGCCCTGCCCGAGCGCCCTTCGCCCGCCTTCTCCTTCGCCCTCAAGATGCCTAATTGCTAGATTAAGGTGCTGCGTTTGGCTCACGCCCGGGAGGGGCGGGCGAGAGGAGAGGGCCTGGAGGAAGGAGAATGACTGATGGCTCGTAGCCGGGTTTCCGTTTCCGGATTACACGTGCTGTAAATGAAGCGTCGCTCGTTGGCGGTTAAGCGGCCCGAGACGTCGGCCTTCGAGGCTCAAGCTCATTGTCTTCGGAGATTGGCTGGAAAGTCGGGTGAAAATTTCCCTCCCCCGTTCCCTCAACGCCGCCATGCACGATGCGCTCAAAGTTTTTTCACGCGCTCGGGGCCTTGCGCGAGCCTCCAATCAGATAGCGCACGCGCAGCTTCTGTAACAAATGGCCAGCTAATGATACAAGTTGTTTAGCTCCCGAGGCTGATGGCCCCCTGGCTCATTAATTACATTCTCCATCTCCGTCCCCTTCGCCACCGCTCGCTCCCCGTATTTGCCAGGCTCTTATCGCTCTCTCTCCCTCTCTCTCTCTCGATGCGTTCTTAGGGGCAGCGCTGGCCAATCTCTCCTCGCGATTCCAGCACTGCCGAGCGAGCGAGCTGCACTCGCGCGAAGAATTGCCGCGACCGAAGGGACGAAGAGTCGCGGCGATCGAGAAGGAGTGCGGAGACGTTGTGGATCGCACCGCGCGATCCGTCTTTTAAAAGCAGCGGAGGCTGGAGTGGATCGCCGCCGCTGCAGGGACAAATTTATCGCTGATTTCTGCTGTATTTCCCGGGTAAGCGCACGCGCAACCTCGCGGACCACGATAAATAAAAGGGTATTTCGCGCCATCCTCGAAGAAGTGGAGAACGATTCCCAAGTCTTTGATGGTTTATAGGCCTCTGCCAGCCCCGTCGCCAGGCTCCCACTCTCTCTCACTCTCTCTCTCTCTCTCCTTACGAGAAGAAACCTAATTATCTCGGGAGGAGCGCGCGGGCGCGCGCACACAGGCGCGGCTTTGAACGATCGAGCTCGCGTACATGTATACGGGATTTTCGGATGGCCTTTAAAAAATAAGTGCAAAAGGCGCGCATCTCGGCTTGATTGATATCCTCGATATCCGAGCGAGGCTCCATATCCACCTCCTCGGCCCCTCGCCTCCTTCACTTCATCCTCGATCCCTCGCAGCAAAGGCGGAGCAAACGAATCTCCGCCAGCGATCTCTCATTCATTCGTAAATGAGTTTCGCTAATATAGACTCGCCGCCGCGCCGAGTGAAAGTGAACGAGCGCGTACGCGCGCGCCTACGCGTGAGAAAATGGCTCGCGTTTGTCCCTCGCGTGCAAGCAAAGGGAGAACAGGGGGTAGTAATACGCGTAGTCGTGGAAACGTTCCGAGCGAGAGAGAGAGTGGCAGAGAGCGGGAGAGGGAGCGGGAGAGAGGGAGAGAGAGTGGGAGAGAGAGAGAGAGAGGGAGAGAGAGTAAGAGCGAGCAAGAGGGAGACGGAGGGAGAGCGGGCTCCGTCGGTCCTTTATTAAGGTCCTCTGGTAGAGGTCGGTCGCAGGCTTGTGCTTATCGCCAGCAGATATAAAGAAGGGTATGCGCGAAATCCTTGAACCAATGATTAATTGAATGCCGTGCGTGGCTCTCTTTTCGTTCTCCCGCCTTAACGGTGTAATTATTATACTCGAAGGTTCGTTCGTTGGCCGGCAGTTGCGTGCGAGCGCGCGCGCCTCGTAAATCTCGCTCGAGACGTAAATCGACGAGCCGCGTCTCGCATAAAAGATTTAGCGCACCCGCTTTCGAGGGAGTGACAGAGAGTGCCCGAGCGATGTGGGACTGGAGTGGGGCATGTGGGGAGGTAGGCGCTGATGAGGAGAGCGCGATCCTCTAAAGAGGACGGGATGCGTAATTGATAAAAGGAGCGGAAACCGTCAACCCAAGGTTACTTGCCTCAAGCCTCTCTCCCCCCCACTCTGCCGTCTCACTCTCTGTCTTTGGCGTTCGCGCCCTCTCGCCCTTTCGTACTATCGCCCTCTCACTCGCTCGACCCGTCGTGAGCGAGTGCACGTAAACTCGAGCGCTAATCTTGACGCACATTATGCGAATGTCGCCACGAGAGAAAGCCCGAAGGAGAGTAGAGGGAGAGAAGGCCTGAAAGCCCGAGAGAGAGAGAGAGCGCGTTGGGGGGAAGGGGGGGGACAGCTAGGGTTAAGTGCTCGAATCGCGTTCGGTGAGCGTCATATTGTGTTGATTGGCAAGTAGAAAGGAAAGGGCGAGATTTTCCTTTATTTACCCGTGCCCATCAACCCGTCGGCCCCGCCATACTCTCACGCATTCACACAGGCACACACGTACGCCCACGTGCACGCTCGCCGCCAATGAGCGCGCAACCATACAGACATCCTTCCTCGAATCCTCCCAATCGTTAATTGAAATTCGCACTCGGCCGCAACTCCCGGACCTCGGCTCCCCCGTCACGGCCAATGCAGCCCCGGTTGAAGGCGAATCGAGAGTGGCGCGACGAGGATGCTGCCGCCAGCTGTCCTTGCCCAGCCAAAGTTCGTCGCCTCTTAGTTAGGCGCACGAGGGGCTGGGGAGGCTCGCGGTCCCGCAGCGGCCAGCCTCCTATAAATATGGAAAGCCATAAATGCGCTCGCTCGGAGCGGGCAGCTGAAAAGATACGATGCCGCGTAAATTGCGGTACGGAGCACTTGGCTATCGTAAACCGGGCGCTCTTTCATCGAGATCGACGCGGAATTAATTAGCGCTCGGAGGAGAGGAGGAGAGTTGCGCTCGCTTGGGACTACGGCCGCGACCTGAGGCACGAGGTCCGTCGCGAGGGCGCAATTAGGTGAGGCCGGATGCAGCTGCGGGCGGCGATTGCGTCATCCTCGGGCCTCAACCTTGAGATCTCGCATCATCCGGCCCGTTGCTAGCGGACGAGGAGCCGAGTGATGCAAGCTCGTCACCGGCTCCACTCTCTCTCTCTCTCCCTCTCGTCCTCATTGTTTCCGCGATTGGTTCCGTGTGCTCTCGAGTGGCAGCGGCCCTCGTAAACTCCTCGCCCCACTCGGGGTTGGCGCGGCCTCTCGGGGCTCCTGCCGGCGCGGAGATGCTCGCTACCCACGCTAGAGGCCCACTCCCACGTGCAGAGTGCGGCTACGCGGTGAGGACGTCGGAGGGGTTGGATTGAAGGGCGCGGGGGCAAGGAAGAAGCCGGACTCGGTGGGTTTCGCGAGCTTTTGCGAGTAGTAGGCCAGGTGATTGGGCTCGCGTGTGCGCCGGCTAACGGCCCAACTGAAATTTTGGGCCTCGGATATGGCCGGCGGCTGGACGGAACACGTGCCGCTGCTCCTGCCGCTGCTCCTGAGGTCGCGAGTCGCGTCCAATGCGATTGTAGTCGACATGCGCCATTGAGATGCGGGATAAAGACTAGTTGAAATTTAAGGTACGTGAGATGTTTTGTCCTATTAGGGAGGTGGATTATTGGGCGAATGGGGGATGTCGGGAGGGAGATATTCGAGCCCTCTCGCCGTGTTAGAGGTTTCAAGAGAATTGGCCTTTGTTTTGGGAATAATGGGGTTAAAGGACAGGCGCCGTTAAATGACATCTCGTAAGACTAATGTGGCCGTGGCGTTATTATGTAAATAAATTCGAAGGTGCAAGTGTGAGGAGCTTGTTGAGAGGGAGAGTCGCGGGCCATTAGTAAGCTGCGAAATTAGGAGGAAGTGGGAGCTAATGAATACATCGTGGCGAACTTTTGAAAGAGAAGTAACATTTTCGGTGATTCGCAAAAAGCCATTTTACGAAAAGAAGACGTCGGCTCGTTTTCGGGATGTAAGAAGAGGAAGAAAAAGAAGACGGCTCGGACCCCAAAAAGACGTAACATTCGTGCAAGCCTGAGTCTGAAAAAAGTCGAACGTGCGAAAATTTCGTACCGCCGTCACACATTCTCAGTGGTAACGCGCACGAATTGCGTAATAGCGCTGTGCTTTCGTATAAACGGCAGCGGCTTTAGTCGAGCGACCATCGTGCGCGCGCGTGCCCTCCTAGCAGGGGAATTTTCGTTCTCACAGCGGCAGCGGCAGCAAGACTAGCAGCGACCAAAGCATCAGCAACAGCAGCAACAACAACATCAGCAGCAGCAACAACAGCAGCAACAGCAGCAGCAGCAGCAGCAACAGCAGCAACGACGGGAATGGTGACGGCGGCGGCTGCTGTGGCTGCGAGCGAGTGCTCGCCAAGTTTCAAGGCCGAAGCGTTTGAGAGCCACTCTCGCTCCTTTTTTATTTTTCTCCCCTTCTACTCCGTCCTATCCTCTCGCTCTTATGGGCTCGCGTGCATGTAAGGGAGGGATAGAGAGAGAGAGAGAGAGATAGATAGGGACGACCACGTATGTGTCGTTTTACGTTCGTGGCCGCGGCCATGCTACTACTTTGCAACTCAAGCGACAGGCTAAGTGACCACTTTAGAAACTCATTAAGCAACGTCGATAAAGTATATACAGGTGTCCTCCTCCTCCTCCTCCTCCTCCTCGCCCGTCCACCCATCCCTCGTCCCGTCCCCTCGGCCAACTCTCGCAGGCAGCGTCGCACACTCTTTCTCCCGCCGCCTAACCCCGCCGCGCCGCATCTCGCTCGCTCACACGACCGCTTTTACCTACACATACGGTTATGCGGAGAAAATGTCTAGACTCCTGCACTACTATCGCGCTCCAGCTCGTGCTTTTGCTCCTGTTGCCGATGTTACCGCTCCACAGACTTGCTCCTGCCCCTCTTTTCTCTCTCTCTCCCGCTCTCAGTCTCTCTCTCTCAGTCTCTCTCTGCCGCCGGTTCGCGCGAATACAAGCGGCTTCGCTTGGCTCGAGCTCCCTTTCTTATCTCTCCTCTGGATTCTTTCGAGTGAAAATTAACCACCGGTAAAGTGAATTTTTAGTTCCTTCGAGCTGGCCGTACTCTTTTTAATGCAAATAGTTCCGTATTATGTTGCTCCTTACGAGCGAGCGAGCGGACTTGCTCTCGGCAAATAGAATAATAAATTGAAATCTCGGCAATTTAGCATTTAAGTCCCGAGGGTCTCATCATTGTTGATCGGTGGCCGATAAGTTGAGCGGGACGGCGGCTTTATCCGCCAACGACCGCTAAAGTCGCTCGGCCATTTTCGTATTTGCCGCAGCAAACGTGCGCAGCGGCCGGGCTAGACTGCCCGCATTCCGAGATCGTAGGAGAGGTAAACCCGAGCCTCGAGCCCGAAAACCGTGTCCACGACGGCCCTCTGCAATAGGAAGTGAAGAAACCTCTCGAGTGACGAGCGCTGCCGAGGAGAAAAGAAACGAAAGTGGCCACCTCCGTCGCTAGCCTCGGCCTCGGCTGCAGCTGCGGGCGGCGGGAGCGTTGGGTCCGGATCGGTGGCGCTCCGGACCGGCGCCGGGCATCCCGGCGTCGGCACCGTCTGCCACCACCATCCTCCTCCTCCAACTCCTCCATCCTCCTCCTCCTCCTCCCCCGTCGCCCCCCGCCCCAACCACCGCCGCCAGCCCCGCTCCCCTCGCCGTCGTCGCCCTCCGCCCCGCCAACTGGTGAGGGGCTCGGCCCAAAGAGTAACGCGGAAAAAGAGCGGCTCGGAGTCAAGAGCGAGTCCCGTGACGAAAGGAGGCTGTTTTTTGCGCGGCAGCCGGTCAGCGGCAGCAGAGTGTCGTCAGCCCCGGCGACTCATGACTCGTGCGACTCGTTAGGAGAGTGAGGGGCTGCGCGAGCGCGAGCCTTGCCTCCGGCTTTAATTATTCAGCCGCGGATGGCTGCCGCCGGGGCGCCGAGCGCGCAGAACCGGAATTATCCCCGGCCGATCGGCATCCGACGTCTTCCTCCCTCCCGGTGGAAAAACTCGCGTGCGAGGTGCCGCGCACCTCGGCTTCTTCCTCGCGGTCGCGGCAGGCGGCGACTAATCTTCCGTAATCGCGCCGCCGCTATAAATTCTATTTTATTATCTCGGCAGGCTGCCGCGGTGAAAATAATTTCCTCGGCTCCTCTGCCAGGGTCGCTCGCCTCGGCCCTCCTCCCGCTCTCCCCGTTTTTCTCTCTCTTTTTTCCACTCTCCTCGAGCGCTTTAAGGCCCGCGCTCCTCTCCCGTATAGAGCGCTGCAACGACGCCGACTGCAGCAACAGCAGCACCAGCAGCACCAGCACCAGCAGCAGCAGCAGCAGCCTCTCTTCAAGAGAGAGAGAGAGTGACTGGGCGAGCGAGCGAGCGAGCGCGTGGAAGAGGAACGAGGGAGGGAGAGAGAGAGAGAGCGAGAAAGAGGGAGAGATGGCGGCTGCAGCGGCGCGCTCGAAATTTATGTCGAAGAAAAGAGTCGCTGGCTACTCAGACTCTCTCGGGTTGTCCCTTTGAAGCCGCCGGCATAAGAGCCGAAACTAATCTAACTTAACCTTTCGATTTCTGCCGCGCCGACGACCGACACACACACGCACGCTCTCTCTCTCTCTCTCTCTCTCACTCTCTCTGTCTCTCCCGCACTCTGTCGCTCGCTCACTCACTCACTCACTCACTCACTCACTCACTCAAACACACACACCCGCACGCACGCACACGCACACGCACACACTGTCTTAGCTTGGATCTTCCTTTAGAGTCTCTTTCTCTAACCGCGAAGGAGGTCGCACGTTGCCGCGCGTATGTCGCGAAGATTTGACTCAACTCTGCGATAAGCTCGTAAAACGCACTTTTTGCCTTAAAAGTCCCTCCTCGGCCAGCCGATACACTTACATTTTTCTCCTCGTGGGATAACCGGCCAGCCGCTTCCAATACACCAAGTCGACTTATTCCTCAAGTGTAACGCACCAAGGGCACACGTGTGGGTGCACGACGGAGCGCTGACGGAGTTACGAGGGTGGTGAGTACTGCACGTGTTTCAGCACGTGCTCTACTCGGACCACTATCTCGCGTATCTTAATAATGCTTAGTTGAAGAAATTTGCGAGAATTAGATAGGGATGGGATCGCTGGAAGCGCCGAGTCGCTCGCGGGAGCTGAAAATAAGTGGAATTGGGATAGCGGCGGCTAGATCGGCGACTAGCTACGCGCAACCAGCGACTTGTCCTTTGTTGCGGAATGAAATAAAATTAAAAAAGGAAAGAGCGTGCCGCGGCGGAACAGCAGCCTCATTGCGAAACTGAGGGGAGTGGGAGATGAAATTTTGTAAGCCTCCTCGCATGCTCAAATAGGTGAAATAGGTTAATATTACGAGGACGAGGGAGATTGGGAGGGGAGGCGCTTTTAAATAATGAGAAAACTAATGGAGAGTGAGATGAGTGGTTGACGAGGAGGAGAATAGCTTTCATTAGCAGGGAGCATTTAAATGGAAACATTAGCGCCCAAGAAAAGCCGCAGAGAGGATTTTTCGCCCGTCGGTCGAGGAGCGCCTACGTGCACGTGCGCGCGCGTGAGTGCGTGAGTTGGTGCGCGCACGAATGTCGCTTTATACAGCCATAGAGAATGTGGAGAGTCGGCTACCGAGCGCTACGACTACCAAGAAGAGAGGAAAAAAAGAGGGAGAAGCGTCCTCCATGCCCGTATACGTAAGGCCTTTTACGTATTCTATTTAACTCGTCCACCTGAAGCGTCACAAAAGTGTCGAGGGACTCCTTTACCGGGCGTACGCGCGGCCCATCGAAAAGTCGTTCGCGCCACGATGATCGTCCGCGGCGATGACTTGGGTGTGGTTCAAATGTACCTCCTCCCTCCCCTCGGCGAGCGCGCTTTCCGCCGAGCGAAGCCAGCGGAGCACAAGTGACGTAGTCGCCGTCGTGGCGGACCGAGCGCTCCTCGCCACTAGAGGCATCACCGTCGCCCCCTCGGAATCTCGGGGAACCTCACCGTCCCAGGAAGACCGGAGTGATTGAGCCAGAGAGAGAGAGAGAGAGAAAGAGAGAGCTAGTATCTGAGCCGGGCGAGGGTGGGAGAAAGAGGGAGAAAGAGGGAGAGTGCGCGGTGCCCGGGGGGAGGAGGGAGGGAGGGGGGAG
>JAPYYT010003988.1:0-11069 GCA_030522565.1 Ceratosolen corneri | reverse complement strand
AAAAAATAAAAATAAAAAAAAAAAGAAAAAAAAAAAAAAAAAAAAAAAAAAAAAAAAAAAAAAAATCACGCTTCGCTCGCTGAGAAGTAAATGATCTTTCGATATCTAAGAGATAATAAAGTTTATTTTAAGCTTCTCGACTCTCGTTTCACCTCACAACTCCATCTCGAAATCAAAACGAGTTGGAACTCGCCCACGCAACATACGGACTCTTCTAACACCCAAGCTTAATCAAGTAATAAATAAACATTCACCTGATGTCCTCGCCAATATGATGGACAGTATGGCGAATGTGCCCAGAGCCAAACTCGCCGGACTCATATCCACTCGATAAAAGGCTCTCCTATAACTTCGGGGGCCTCGAGAAGTGACGAAGAGGAGAGATTTTGAGCTGCAAATTTGCTGTGTTATGAGGGGCGTCGAGCTTTAGCCCTCGGCTGCCTCCCCCTCCATTGCCCCGTTGATCCTCATCCTATAACAGAGGTATGCTCACGTCATTCCTTTCGATGTCATTGAGCCAGCGTCGTGGCTGTACTTTATGTGGGGCCATTAATTTTCACGATAAGCTCGATATTAGAAAAGGAGACGAGCCAAGGGACGGACGGCCACTATCTCCGCGCGTTGCAGCAAATTCAAAAAGAATCTCCCGTTGGGCAATAATGCTCTGTGAACTAGACGAGACAGAGTATCGCGAGTAACGAGAATATTATATACATACATTGCTTTCAAGTTTTAACTGAATTTTTCGTTGCGCGTGTGCGTGTGGTCCCCCCATTTGAAAAGATCAAACTTATGGTGTCGTAATCCAAAACACCAAGTTGTTTTATCTGGCTCAGTACGTAAATATGCGCGCACACACACACATATATATATATATATATATATGCAGTTCTAAAGCAATATTGTAGATAAAAGTTCCAATAGCAATGTTATGTTTACTTAAAAAGGATATAAATATTCAGAAATTTCGCGAGAGATTTCCTACGATGAATTATTATTATCAAATATTATTACTTCCGAGTCTCAATTTTATAAGATATTACACGACAATTAATAATTTTGCTTTTTAATAATACGCAGATAATAAATAAATTAGTTATGTCTAAATTAACATTGATAATACAGTTATATTTGCATTTTAAAATTTCGTATGATATACGAGATATTTTTTGATTTGATAACAAACCTTAATCAATTTAGAATCGACAAAGTGCATTCAATAATAATAATAATAATAATAATAATGCCGCGTGATTGCTGTAAAATTCATCTTTGGACAGCACACACAGCAGTAACGGATTTTAATAATTTACTTATTTATCGAAATCCAAATTAACGTGCACTTACGTACATACGTACATTATTATTATTATTATTATTGTTATAAAAATCCGTGAAAACATTACTTTATGTCAAGATGTATTTTAACCTTTGTATCGGTTTAAAATAAAACATGCAAATATATAGAGTGCTTTTTTAAAAGCTGGATTCACCGAGCTTTATTTAAACGTAGGTGAAACAATATGAGCAGCCGATAGTTGAGCCGGAATCACGAATGAGGGATTTTTTTATACTATAATATACATAAAAAGCTTAATTAATATCTTTTAAACACTTATGCATCCGAGCGCGATTTTCTAAAATGTTTATTATTTCGCATAAGCTTCCTCCTACATATATAGCACAACTGCAGAATTTTATGTTTTGAAAGCCAGTAAATTTCATCAATATTTTATGAAGATTTGAAGCAATAAATGAATAACTATAAAATTCGCCATTTACGGTCAGTTTTTCTTTTTTTTTTTTACATACTTTGGGAAATAACTCGAACGCAATATTAATGCATACATGTTATGCTTGGCTTTAGGAAATCTTTGCGGAATATTTATGGAAGCACAAACTGCTTATCGCACATTAGAATAAAGCGTATCTGAAAGTGTCCATCTCCTCTATAGAATTAATTCTAATTTGTAAATATATATAATTACTTTATATAATTACTCTATATAACGCACTAGGATTTATTTGAAGCTACAAGTTCATTTATTGGATATTACTACGAGAATAAATTTCAACAAATTGGACATTTATTAATTTATTATTGCAAATTTTCATACATTACGTGATACCAACTGTGGACAATATTCCGTGTAATAAAAGTATAAACAAATTTGCGTTTATAAGGTATATATAACTAAAGATTATGCAAAATATAACAATTGCATTTCATCGTTGAAAGACAATCGTAATCTCCATGTTAATTAATATTACGATTTATAAGAGCACCTGTAAATATTTATACTCGAACGTGACTGAAAAAGGCGAATACTCGCTCGTGAGAATTTTCAATGAAACAGCGTCGCCCTGCTTTCAATGTAAGCAGATAATTCGTCCATAACAATAAAATGCTCCGATTCGATTTGCGAAATCATCGCGCAGACGTCTACCTGCAGATTTCAGGCGCCAATAAAATTTCCATCCATTGTCGCTGTCCACTTGAACGTGGTGTGATTCGCAAACGAGATGCCCACATGGTTGCCAGCCCCCGCGTTGATCCTAAAAACCTTTTTTCGCTTGGAAGATCGTAAAGGCGATAGCGTACGTCCGTAAAGAAAAAGATGAGAAGCGCAAGCGGTATGAGTGACGTAAGTATTGCGTGGCAAACTTGAAAGAACGAAACTATCGCAGTGGATTATAAGAAAATAGCTAGAACTATCTATCTCTCTCTCTCTCTCTCTCTCTCTCTCTCTCTCTCTCTCTCTCTCTCTCTCTCTGTGTGCGCGGATGGAAGAATGGCAAAGAATGTTCTGCTGTGAGTATGATAAATTAAATTTTGCTAGATGGAGTAAAAATATATAAATAATGTATACTCGGTGAGAATTATTGTTATATGCGGTTGGGACGTTCATTCGTGGAACTCGGGAAGTTGGAGAGATTTAAGTATTCTGAATACCGGATGAGGCTCCACCACAAAGTAACACGCTAACTAACATTCAATACGCTTTTTTTTTTTCCTTCTTACTCGGAGACAGACGTGTCTTCATTTCTCCAATCAAGAGTTCCAAACACCCGATTGGAGCACCGAGCCGATCGATGTTCTTTCTTTACTATTGACCGAAGGCGCTTAGAGTCTCTCGTTCGGATCTCGGATCACATCGGATGCCGACACTGTTTCTATTTGAGGATGAAGTTTGGTTTGGCTATTACAGTTGGGATACGCTTCCGATTGTGCATCGCCATAATTCGTAATGGCATTTTCGTATATTACTCGATAAACACGAGATGAGATTACATTTGCCCGACGATACTGCTTATTTAATTTGTTGATAATGGCTTCTCTCTAAATATTTGGCCAAACAGCTATTTTGTTTTGGCGAAGTAGGTTGGATCCTTTTAATTGCGAGTACGTGCCATTGGCTGCTAAGATATTGGCTCGCTAAATGCCGTAGCCTTTATTGGTTATTTTGCTTAATTACAATAATCGTCGCGTGCGCCAATTTATCCAGCCGAGGTCCTAAAATTTCACGAATAATGCTTATTCACATAATAGAATAATAATTATCGATAAGTTGAAAGATTACTGCAGGAAGTTCGCTTCTGTACTTTGAATTACCAACGAATTTCTAAAATAATATGGCAAATAACCGTATGCAGCCGGGGAAACTCTCGCAAAACAGGACGAAAAAGCTTCAAGTTATTTAAGAATATTTGAAATAGAAGGTATGAAGAATTAAAGAAGAAAATGTTATCTGCAAATTCACTTCATTGTTAAAAAAAAACTGGAAATATTATACAATTGTATGCTGGAATTCGGTGTCGCAATGGAATTTCCATTGTTGAGTGTGTGCGTGGTGTTGTGTATGTGGCGGGAAGTATGTCCGTAGCTGACTGGACTGCGTATTTCATGTTTTTCTTAATTTTTTTTCTCAACACATTGCTCTTACTCCAAAAGCTTATGACTATCTTCGGGTCAGTTTTTCTTATATATACTTTTTTCTTCTATATATATATATATATATATATAGCGAATGGGCGGGCATTTTTATACTGCTAACGATAAAGTTTATTTATATAGGACGGGGAGAATACGTCGATTTAGTAAATAAAAATTAACGGCGTGAGAAGATCACTGTTAAATATTGTGGACAACAAAAGGCGAGACCAACGCCAATCGAAGTCAACGATCCTCTCGAGTTGTAACTCAAGTTCCCTTCAGTCTTTATTCTTTATAAAAAGCCAAGGAAATACATCCCTGAAGACTCTGGGGATTGTTCTTTTGCTTTTATAGTCCGGTATTTTCAAGGTGCTACCTTTTTCTTTGCAAGAGCAGGATAACAAGCGTACATTCGTATACGTAGAGAGAGTAGTGAAATTCGTAATTGTCGAATGTTCACACGATATTCAGCTCATTGGCAAACGCCATTTTCGGCTAATTGATAAGAATGTGGACTTGAGCTTGGAAATTATTCCACATTATTAAAATGCCACGCAATATATTTCTCAAATCATTGTAGAAATAATATAAATAAATTATAAATGCATAAGGGAAATTAGGGAGTGAAGAAGAAAGAAAAATTTATTGTTAAAAAGGAAGAAAAGCAGGGAGTTATGGAGTTATAAAATTGTCGTATTGAATGCCTTGTGGTCTGATAATATAGAATAAAGGGAAATTCAATTGTAAAGTTTTCACTTTTAAGCAACATATATATATGATTTATAAAGAGATTTTCAATAAAAATTTGATATTTATTAATTAATATAGACTATCGTATAATGTAGACTATTTATGTATTTATTGTAAAAATACAATCCAGACAGCATGAATCTGATCAAATAATAACTTTCTATAGCTTTGATTAATATCAATTCTTCTTAATCTTAATTAAATATAAAAAATTAATAGCTATAGAAATAAAAGTTTTAAAACTATAACTTTAGTAATCATTTGTCACTAAAGTTCAAACTTTTAGAAATTAAATTGAAAAATAAAGTGAATATTTCAATCACAATCAATCTTATCTATATTAATGATCAAATGTCAATTATTGTTATAATATAATTGTAAATTAAAATGAAAACAATAGAAAATACAAAATTTATATATGTGATATTTTTGGAAATATTATGTTTTGCAAATTTATGTTTTGCAATTGATGTTTCTTTAATGTCTTACTGGACCAACAAGGTCTCAACTACATATATGTTCTTTTAATTATCTAAATGTCAATAATAATTTCCTATGTAAAGATGTTTCTTTTTGAAAAACCAAATTGATTACAAACTCTAAAAGAAATAAAAAATAAAGTAAACATAAAATGTAATGTAATTGGCTGTTCTGCGTTAACACCCAAAATGAAAGATTAAAGAATAAAACTTTGTTCTAATACAAGATTTAATAGAGCCTTGAAGTTTTAAAAATCTCAAATATTTCGTTAATAATTCAATTCGTCGAATCGAATAAAAATTACTATTTCACAATTACTAGTGATTGATAATTCGTTTTGTAATAGTTAGCTATAATGTCAATTTCATTGATTTTGAACTTCTCCACCTCTTTATTATATATTATTTAAATCTAAATCGTAATTTATTTCAAAATAATACAGAAATTTCTCGTTAATCGATCATCAATTTTTACATTTCATTTATTGGCATGATTAACAAGTTTTGTTTTCGAAGGAAAGTTCCATCACTCCGTCCACTTGCAAATAGAATTAGTTTTTATTAATCGATTAAAGTAGATGAAAATTTCGAATCATTTATCCTATAAACATTATGGTCTTATAAAAATTCTCAATATTCTGATTTTCAGTAAGCCTGAAGATTTGCCATAAAAATTGGTTTTATTTAATAAATTCTGCTTTATTATAGCCTCTTTAAGTTAGTGTAAGTTAATTTTACAATGGAGAAAATAAATATATGATTAAAAAGTAACGCTTAAGCTCTTTCATCGTAATATTATCTCTTGCTCTCGTAATAAGTTTCCTGAATTTGAAAATCTCCATAAATGATAAAAGTCTGTATATATCAGATTTACCGACAATCACACACACACTTGCGCGCCAACATCCACGCACCCCCAAGCAAGCGTACGCAAACACAGAGAGAGAGAGACGCGTAGGCACAGGTACAAACACACACACACGTGCGACTGCAGGTACTATGATTGTCGAGGCATAATTTATATTTTATTTCTGGAGCGGATAGGCCATTCTCGTCACTGGCAATTTTTCCGGCGCTAAACTTTTTCGTCTAGTCGAGGCGTACATGTACATACAGGATAAGAAAAAAGGGAAAATGCTAAAAAAGCCAAAAACAGACAATAGAGGAGAGGGAAGGAGTATCGCATAGCGTGACATAGCGACGCGCGAGAGAGAGAGAGAGAGCGAAGGCGGGGTAAAAATGAAAAAAAATGTGGGAAACAAGGCCAATAAAAGGGTGGAAAAGTTATCATTTTGACGCACCAGGGAGCAGACGGGGACGATTTATCACCATGAAATGTTGCCCGCCGCTCACAGGGCTGCCCCCATACCCTCGAGGGTTCGTCACTCGGCGGAGCTTCGATGGTCCTTGCCGTGTTATGAGCAGCAGTTGGTACGAGCGAGCACCGCCCAAGAGGAGCCGATGTTTATTCACTAATGAACATTCGAAGGGTTAAGGTGGACAGCCTGGTTAACTCGCGGTAATCGACAGGTGTGGGTGATGAAATGAGCTGGAACTCTGGCTTTCTTGCTTTCTCGCTGTCTGCATGAATTTCGGTAAGATCGAGCTCGCTCTAAAAGAGTATATGCTGCTCTCGATCACGAGAGTGAGAAAATTCAATTGATGAGGGTAGTTTTGAGAATCCAATAATCGACAGCTCGCCAAAGGCTTAATGAACTTGTGGACTTGATTCGAATAATATAGGGAGGTAAAGTTTAATGTAGCTTGCACTTGTTGTACTTATTAATTTGTATAGATTTACGTGGGAGGATTAATGTTTGAAATTAGCATAAGCGCGTTAAAGGTAAGAAATAAATTTTTTAGCATTTCCGGGAGTAAATCTTTCAGATACATTGCATTGGTGAGTATTTTTAATACAAGTTTTTGAACATAATTAGATGCTTTCACTACACGCCTGACCATACAACCGAGCTTTCTCATTTAATTGCGCGTTCTTAGGATTTTTGGCGGGGCAATTGCTTTCATTATGAGTTACGTTCGCCTCCGCAATGCAACTGTACTTTCTGCTTTTTTATTAAAATGTATGAATCTTTTAATTGTTTCATTCTAGATTTTATGAGAATCGCCGAATATACGTAAGAATACATCTGCGCAGAATTACGTGAACTGGATAGTGAAAATCAATTGTTAACACATTCAATTCCCAATCTTTTTACTTGTGTTTAATTCGCGATCGCATATTTTCTCATGAAATGTCACGAAAAAAAAAAAAAACTGTCATTCGCTACAAAACTGATATTATAATGAAAATATGTGTAATTGGATTTAAATTTAAACGAGGAAAATATAGAAATAACTTGCTTTATTTTATTGCACTGTTTAATTAATTGTGTGTATATATATATGTGTATATATACATGTGTGTGTGTGCGCGCGCGGGCGAGAAAGCAATTATTTCCTCAAACAAAATACCTTTTAGGATAAAGTGGCACTTTAGTAGATAAGCTGTACATTTATTTTCAAGAAAATAATATTCTATTAAATTTAAATCAGTTTCCCGACATGAATTATATTAAATTGAAAATAATAGCTTTGTACATTGATAGGCTAATGAATTTAATGAGAAACTAAATAGTAAGTTAAAGTAATAATGTTTTATGTAGCTCATCTAGCAATATAATAGCCAGTTTTAATAAATTGGATCATATCATGGCCATTTAAATTGCTGAATACGATAATGGACAATTTAACTGACAATCATTAATACATTGAATGTATGGTATCGACGATCCATAAATTACGCATTCTTCGCTATATAGATCATGTACGAATTTTTCACCAAAGTATATATAATTTCAATGACATCATGAGAATTTTCATCGAACTATGTAAATATATACAGGATAAATGTATATAATAAATCTCTTAAAACTTTAACAATGAAAATTGTTCGCCAACTTTTTCACCAAACTACTATTACACTGTAAACTGACTTATAGATAATCATAGATTCAAATAACTCGGTTTATTTGCTGAATCTACCATTATTACATCACTTTTATGATTCCTTCGAGACATTACCTAATGAACTGAATGCATGTGTATGTATATATATATATATATATATATTATAATGATGATTTTCTCTTTAATTTCATTGAACCATAATGGCTATCCTGAATTTTAACTTGATTTTATTCCATAGGCAATGTGGAGTTTGTTACGGAAGCCTAAAACTATAGTTACTCAAACAATGTACTCCATCTACGCTGCGTGTGTGCATATTAGTTTTGATTATTAAAACATCGTATACAATTAATATTTATATTTGTATTCATATTATGCAGATATATGTGCATATACACGCGCAAGCAGGGTAACAAACTTTCTCGTATTATATTAGACGCTATAAATATATGAGAACTAGAACTAAAAGTATTGAACTGAAGAATAAAAATTAATCTATAAATCTATAAATAAATTGATTTTCCTGTTAAATTAGAACTTGAAATTGAGCAGTTTTTCAATGACTTGGTAATTATCTCAAATTAATATACATGGATAATGGAATGCCACAAAACTTCCAAGGTTCAAAAAAAATACTAAATGATGACGCTATAAAAATGTCTTTATTGAATAAATGGATACGTAATTTTACAAATGAAATTTTGCTAAATAACAATACCTCACTTTTGATAAATAAATTTAATATTTTAATCCTTCGGCTGTTCCACGAAACTAATTCACAACGTACTTCAATATTATCATTAAAGTTTAAATCGTGCGGTTGAGTTTTCATATTGATATACATATAGATACATACAGACACACATACACACCACATAACTCTATCTTAAATCCAGATGTTTAAATTACTGGACTACTTTAAATTGTGGGACGTACGCCTTAGACGTAGGTATGCACACAACTGGATAGAAAAACTATTTGTAAATCACAATTGTCAAAACCAATTGTTCAATGGAGCTAACTGCCACCGCTTCAACCAGTTCAGCGTCTCCTATAACCAAGTCGCGATATATGATATGAAACTCTTTCGGTATCAGTCTAACTCGTTGCTGCTGTTAAAGCTGATGCAGGAGCCGGGAGATAAGTAACCTCTGGAAACTTCTCTTTCAAAAGACCTCTTGAGCGAGCGTAATCTTTCGTAGTAAGCAAAGTTATGGTGAGTATCGCCGATAGTCAGAGTCTATATATGAAATGCTCAGCTGATATGTTCACTGGAATTACGAATACTTTGGAGGATGATTTTCTAATTGGGTTTAGTTGCAGGGGCGCTCTCATTGTATATATAACTGGACTATCTTTAAGATGGAGGAAACTTGACGATAAAGCAGTATCTGTTGAAGTGTTTGCTTACTTCTATTTACAAAAACCGTATTGGATTCTGAAGATAATAGTAAATTATAAGGATAATAACATAATATAACCGATATAATATAACCTTTTGTATAAGTTGCACGCTGGCTAATGAGTTAGCGAGGATGTTGTTCATGTTGGTTATAGTATTGTGTATGGGTTGTCTGTAATTTGTCTGTAATCTGAAGATCCTGGACTGGATTTTCGTATCTAATATTGTCCATTACATTTTTCCATTTTCCTTTAAAACTCTTCTTAACTTGCATCGTGCATTTTCATTAAAATATTCATTAGACAAATTTATATTTCTAATGAATTTGACATAAAATGAAGGAGCTTATTAATTGATTGATGATTAGATGGAATTTTTAATTTAATACCAATAATAACTAACTTTATCTGGAGCTAATCATTATACTCCACAAGCTTAATTTATTAGTTTGGCTAACCAACTTACTTGACTACCACGGCTTATACTAATACCAAAGCATTTTTTTACAAGCTTATTTATTATACTTATAATGCACAGAATTAGCAACAATGTGTATTGCAGAATAAAAGCATTTTGGCACATTAATCATTACGATTAGATTTTCTTGCGACCAAGTGGCGCGTATTATCACTAACTTTGCGAGAAAAAACAAGTATGCTTATTTGAGCTGGGACTCATAGTGCATTTCACTCCCGAGTTAACGAAAATATTAAATTGACTAATAATTTGCAAGTTCACCTCGTATTCTTGGGCATCATGCCCAAGCCTATGCCGCCGTTTTTAATCTCAATGTTTTATATACTTTCGGTGGCAATGCCATGTGTCCGAACCCTATGTGAATTAATGCAGAATCGATCCTCAGGCTCCTGCTCAACTGTACATTAGCGAATTATCGTTGCTCGTACTGTAGGATTTTGAAAGGTTTAAAAGCTTTTAAGGTACAGCTTTTGAGAAATAACGTATATGCTGCATTTTAAAGTACAATGTATGTAATAAATTATTTTTGAGCGGCTGAAAGCTTTTGGAATCTTAAATTTCTTTTCATAATTTCTCATTTGACTTTATAGAGAAAGAAAAAACTTTATTGTATTAATTTTTTTACCTCAATTATTTATTGATAAATACATTATTTATGACCGAATTTTTTTTAATTTATCGTGAAAGTTAATTTTTTCTTCGTATAAATTTAATTTAAATTTCTTTTACTATTTTTTGTCGTTATTTTTTCGAAAATAACTTAAAATGATAGGCAATGTTGTTAGCAAACAATATACGTGGTACAATGTAATCTTAATGTACATTCATTAAATGGTTGAAATTATATTATTTGCAAATATATTTTTTTGTTCGGCAACTACCAACCCGAGTGTGTACTCTCTCCAAGGTGGCGTGGAGGAGAGAAAAAGAGAGAGGCAGATAGTGGAAGAAGAGAGGTTGCAGGGTAGAAAGAAAGGAAGACAAAGACGGGGATTATAATACTGTGAAATTGTCTTTATCGATAATATATTGGAAAATATAATGCCATCTGCGTCTTGCG
>JAPYYT010003987.1:0-11073 GCA_030522565.1 Ceratosolen corneri | reverse complement strand
AGGAAAGGTAAAAAGAGGAAGAAAAAACGCGCGAGGCCGCTTACACGCGCTCGCGTGCTTCCAATGAGATTTACGAGCGCCCGAAGGGAGATGTCCACGTCGAAGGTGAAAACGGCAAAAACGGGCGTACCGCCGACTCCCCAAGAATCAGGAGTTACAGGGAGAGAGAGACAGATATAATAATAATCATAATAACAAATAAATAAAGCAGGCAGAAAAAGAAAGGGAATGAAGAGAGAAAAAAAGAAAAAAGAGGAGCGCGTCACGCAACAGTTCATTTTTTCGACGGGAAAAAAACGCGGATGTTTCGCAAGCCACTCGACGAGGGGGCAAATAAAGTCACTGACTTTATTCCAGGAAAGTGGGAAATATCTGCCACCCTTTTATTCGGTTTCGCTCCCCTTTCTCCATCCTTTCCTATAAGCCTCTATGAATAAAATCTCGCGTAATTTGACGGTCTTTTTTTAAACAGCTCTTAAGACCCTCCTGGCCTTATGGTTCCGTGAAACCCCAATTTACACACACACGCACATACCCGTGTCTATCAGGTTCGCCGATAATGTGAAACTATTCGACAATTGCGGAGTATTAATCAAATTTGTCGGCGATTAGGGCATTAATGGAGGAGGCCTTGGGATCTCTAATAGCGGTGAACGCCGATTGCTTTCAGGCCAGCGCGAACGCATTCCACGCACAGAACTTCATTCGATGCAGAATCAATATATATATATATATATATATATATATATATATGTTATGCTGCTGGGAAGAGTTGGGAAGAAGGGAGGGGAGTTAGATAGTGAGGGGCGAGGGGGTGGGCGGGCGCGCGTAAATCGCCGGAGAAGCCAAATGGTAGAACTGTTTTAAATTCCGAATATTCGAAGCTCGACTTATCATTATTTTATTATTGTTATTGTTATTGTGTAGAGCGCTTGGCTGTCGTTTGCTTTCCACTCGGCGCAATTGACGCACATTTGCGTGTCGTCTTGTTTCTTAGCGGAGAAAGGCTCGCTCAACCGTGTTAGCCCAAATTATTATTATGTCACACCCACCGGAGACTCGGTTGCCATGAATTATCATCACGAGAGTAAAAGCCCACTGGATAATTTAGTAATGCTAATGAATTGTAAATGCCAGGAGACGATCGCAATTAGGCTGCGCTCATTTTTCACGGAGATGTAGCCGGCAGATATGCCGAGCGTCATTGACAATTTGGGCGGAGCCACTTAATTGTGAGGCTATGGGGTAACCACCGTATTCTCTCGCTCTAATGGATTGTATTGCTGTATCGCGGACATTTTGGTGGAATAACGATGTGAATTGCGAGGAGGCTGTATATTTTAGTGGCTGGACGCTCACGTGTCGCTCGCCGTGGAGCTGCGCAAGAGCACCTAATTCCGATAGAGTTTATGCCAAGGTGCACACGAGGTCTACTCGGGTGCTTTTGGATTACGAAAGGCGGCTTTTCCCGATAGATGATACGCATCGGTGACGGCGAGCCTTATACGGCGCACTTTAATTAGTGGCTGCGATCCTCGTGGAAAAGCGCGCATGAAAATTTACAGGGGAGAGCGAGCGCAACGGCGGAAACGCTGGCCCGCAACAATATCGACACCAGCTCCCGTCAATTTCACCAATGGAAATTCTCACAAACAGGCCACCTCGCCCCTCCCCGGCTTTTTCTCCATTTTCTCCCAATGCGCCTGGGTGCGTGTGCGTGCGCGTACTGCGCGACATATGTGCCGTATCCCGGTGTATTGGATTCATCGAAAGGCTGTCGATGACATTATATATTGGACTCCATAAAATTGAGAGCCTACTGCGGGAGAGGTGATATGGGGGGAAGGGAGCGAGAGAGAGAGAGATGAATGTGGCAGGAGAGTGAGAAAAGTTGGGTGAGTGCGGAAATATAATCGCACCCTCGACGACTAATTTAGAGGCGCGCAAATCACTTGTGAGTATCGTCAGCGACGGCGGCGGCGGCGGCGGCGGCGGCGGCTCCTTCACCAATTCAACTTTCATGTGACGCATACGTAAATCACAATGGACGGATTAAACACCTCGCGGGCCGCTTTACACAAGAGGGATAATACATTCCGTGCTCAGTCAAGGGCAACGCCTGAACCCTCCCGAGCAATTTATTCGGTGGGGATGCCGAAATGCGGAGAAGTGACCGGGCGAGTCTCGATTTTCCACTATTTCTCAGTGATAAAGCGATGTTTCAATTGCTTGTCTCTTTTTCTTTCCTTTTCTTTATTGCCCTTTAACGGGGCTCGATTTGTTATCGATAATTACCGGCTGCTCGCTGCTCTCTTTACCCACCACGAAGGTAAATTACGCGTATATTGCGTATACTTCAAAGCATTGGAGTCTAAAATCTTATCTCCCCATACTTTTCGTAGCTCTTCTTTTCTGTTTTCGCTATTGCCAGTCATTTTTTGCGATTCGAGAGTTTTTTTTTTGTTTCCTCGCTTTTTTCTTGACCTACTTCCTTTAATTACGAGCAGTTGAAATTGCTGTTTTAAGGATTAGAATGGATCGCTCGCAAGATTTCCCGAGTCAAAAATTGGCCAAGTAATGAAATTCACTGGAGGATTTTAAGATTTTATCTAATTAAAATGTTAATTACTGCTTAACTGCCCGATAAGTATTCATGAATTTGGTGGAAAAATTTTTTGAATTTGGGATGATGTTAGTAATTACGGGGAAAAAAAAAAATCCTTGATGCAAATTGTGTCGTCATTTGCAGTTGATTTTGCACTTTCATCTGGATTTAAATGCAAAATTTCACTTTGAAAAGAAAAATTAATTTGAATTCGTAACATCGTAACATATGTAGAACGTGGTAGTGAAATTATAATTTTAGCACAAGTTTTTTTTAGCGACGATGGTAACTATTTTAGCAAAAATAGAGCGAAAATCCTACCCACTAATCCAGCAATGTATTATTGTAAATTAATAATTTTTCATTTAGTTGATGGCAAAGTATGAGCTTGGCACATAATAATTTTATAATGATTTGTGTTGGTTTGGCCAGGGAAACGAAGGGAATCGGTAGTATCGATTGATAAAAACGTTATTTTAGACCGTTAAAATGATCCTATAATTGACACCTGCAGAAAAACGGTATAATATACGTAGTTTGGAAAAACACAGTGAAGTAACAAGTAGTGGATATATATTATCTAAAATTATGGGAACACATAGGCATGAATACAGAGAGAAGCTATTAAACAGAAAATAACTTTTGCACCTGAAAAAACTACGATATAATCGATTCTAGAGAACCATTCAACTGTACGTTATACGGAAAAGTTTCACTTTCTCCCGGCTTGGGAGAAGGAGCGGAAAAGCTGAGGGAAAAACGCCAAGTAGAGAGTGCGAGTACACTCGAGGGAATAAAAAAAATATCAAATTCAACGTAGCAACGGGCTTCGGGAAATCGAGGATGAAAGAAATAGAGATAGAGAGAGAGAGAGAGAGTGAAAAGTATATATATATATATATATATGGGAAAACTATAAATATACGACAAGAAACTGGGAAACTCGTCGAGGTGAAAGTAAGAGGGGAATCGACAATCATCATCATAATTTACAGGTACATCGTACTTCCGAACTTTTACCAATTTATGTGCGCTGTCGAGACATGGATAAAAACGCATTAGATAGGAAGACTGGGCATAGCGAGAGCGAGAGCGCGATAGAGCCTTCGATAGTTTAACATTCTAGATAGGGAAAAGAAAAAGCAGCGTGTGCGTGCGTGCGTGTGCGCGTATGGAGAGAGAGGGAGGGGCGGGTGTATAAACGGGTGGGGGAGCGAGAGGGATAGAGAGCATATGCGCGGAGATCGTAAACCATGCAACACAATGTTCGTTCTGATCCCTAGACTGTTTCATTCGTGTGCTTTTACGAGAGAAACAAGCGTGTAAGCATTCTCCGGCAGCCGAGGCGAGTAGTATCCGTAAGTTTATGAAAAGCCTTCTCCCTCGCACTCTAGCCGAGTCTACGAGTCTGGCCTGTCTCCGTCCCCTCTGCCGGCCCGAGTCTCGCTATCTCTATTTGTCTCTCTTGGGAGTATCGAGGAATAAATATTCACGAGGCGTTTTCCCTTTTGAAATCGAGCGCGTATGTAACAAGGAAATTAGGGCGACACAAGTAATGGAGAAAAAGTCGCCTCTCCTCTCGCGCCTATAATAAGTAAATTTATGCTTTTCCCATTAGTGCGTCTGCGCTCGGGGATGGGATTTCGTGACTGGCACACGGCCCTCTGCGTAATACTACTCCAAGAGAATTTGCGTTTATGCGTGGCAAATGTTTGGCAGGAGGAGTAATTGTTCCCGATGCGGTTGTCCGCTCGACGGCTGAGGTCAGAGAAATTGCATATCGAAAGGGAATTAGTCCAAATTAATATGAGCAGCAATGAGTCCGGGAGACTTTGAGTTATCTGTTTTAAATGGACTGAATAATTATGAAAGGACGAGTGAGAAAACGCGGCAATGTTGATTTAATGGAATTTCGATGGTTCATTGTTATATGGATTTTTCAAATAATCTGCCCGAAAATATGCATACGTTTCGAGTTTTTTTGTTTTTTGTTTTTTTGCTCGGGCACTTTGGTCTGCCCTTCTTGCGAGCAATTGTTGCAGCGCCAAGGATTTCTGTTATCATTGCGTAACACTAATAATAATAGTAATAACAACAACAATCGCAACAATAATAGTAGTAATAACAACAACAACAACAACAACAACAGAAATAAGAGTAATGACAATAATAGCAGTGGTAATAATAAGCGTATTTATGGAGTAGAAATGGTAGGGAGAGGCAGCATTACAACTTATTTCGTCCGTATTAAATTGGAGCTTTCGAGCGGATTGCTTTTGTTTGAATTTTATCATTTGTAAATAAACGAACACTGCAACTACTTAACCCACTTAGTTAAGTGTGTTTTATTTATTGCTCGCCTGTATTTAGTTGTATTTGGATAATGTAAAACGATATAATGGTTATAAATTTACGGAGCGTTATCTATGAGAAATGTACAAAAAGAGCTCTTTCCTGTTATTTTGACCGGCGTTTATCAGTTAAATAGGAACTATACATACACGCACGTACACTCAGATATAATTGACAGACATTTATCAGTTGCTTTAAAAGAGACAAGCGTTTGATAGACAAAAATGCCAAACAACATCTTTAGAGACGTCGGTGAAATTAATTTCTATATTAGTCGGGACTTTTATTTTTACTTGACGATCGGTAACTTACAGATATATTGGCTTCGTTCGTTGGCGAGGGAAATTTGTTTCTTTTATAATGTACAGCGCGCGTGTCCGAGACCCCGTGACAAGGATTTATTTGACATTATTCTTCGACCAGAGGTACTTGGAAATTGTAAAATTCGTGCGGAATAATCTGCAATTTCATATTTACTTCGCCGGACGCTCGCCGCTGCAGAATTTTACGACATCGTCCTTTCGGTGATCCGCATCGGCCGCTTCGCCACAAGTCTTCGCATCTCGAGTTTATGACACCATCTAGTACAGCGACCGGTTCCTCCATTACTTTTCCAATACCCTCTCTTCTCCCTCTCTTCCTTTCTTCCTCTTTCCTCCTCTTCCTCTTTCCCCTTTCCTCCTCTTTCCTCTTTCCTCTTCTTCTGCTTTTTTTCTCTTCCTCGTCGCATTCTCTCTCGCTCTCGCTCTCGCTCTCTCAAAAACAATACTCAGAGAGAGTGAGAACATCAGTGGGCCTTGTGCCATTCGGCGTAAATAAATTTTTAAATTTCCGTTGGCACTTATTGCTAATGCTCGTGTGCGCTGCATTTTTGAGCTGGAAATCAGTTATCGATCGATCCTCTAATTGACAGTTATTAATCCTGGCTGCCACGCACTCGCTGCCACAAGCATTGTACGCTTAAAAAATACACACAGCACACAAGCCAATAAGGAGTCTATACATGGTGTGCGCGTGCGTGTGAGTGCGTGTGAGCGCGCGTATAATGCTTGTTGGCACGTTCTCGCTAAAAATATAATTCAAATGTAAAATATAGATTCCGTGGATTCGCGCTCGGTGTCGGGAGGCATATATAATGCCAAAGTAATTGCCTCGATATTAATAATAATAAATGCTTCTGCTCGGAGTGCGCTGCTTTTAAATAAGCACCGTGTTTGACTTGGTGTCGTAACACTCGCTCCTAAAGACTGCTTTTACATCAAGCCCTACCACGAATCCTTAATCACCACGTCATTGAATTTTTATCGGCAAATTAAAATAATTAAGGTATAAGCCGCGCGAGAGATAAAGTGAATTTGAACACGAGTGAAAATAATGAAGCGCTAGGCTGGTTAACGCGCTTTAGCGATGATAAAGAGAGGCGATAGCTGGCGAGCGGCGGGGCTATCAGATTCTCATTCGTTGAATATGAAATTACGACTTGAAAGGAAAGAGCAATGGCTGCTCTTAATCTACCAGTGCTATGCTACAAAGGTTATAATGAGTCATTGTAAGCTCAGGTGAATCAGTCGGGAGGTGCCCATGACCGCATGTAATTCTGCCAGCATCCACGACGACAGGCTCCTCGTTATTGCAACTCTCTCGCGTGTTTTGTATGTTACACGAGTCACCATTTACGATTATCGCGTAATCTCCTTTTCCCGTTCTTTGGATTGGCGATTTGAAGTGTCGATCGCTCGTCCCGACGATATTGATATCTCGTCGCAGGTGAAAAATGCGCTAATAAATTAATGTCCGAGTGGGAATGCTCGCGGGGCAGCATGTTTACGTGTTACTTAATAAAAATGCGCGGTAAAAGGGAGTCGATCAAATTTTACAACGCATCTGTTTAATAATTGTAATTGATGTGCTATGATATATTATTGGAATGTACGAGGAACAAAGTTGGCGACGTGTTTGCCAACGACTAAATGTTAAAACTTGTTGAGTTGGGTGGTGGTCGGTGCACACGCGCACAGCATTTCTCTCCCAATTAAGCATAATTTGACGCAGTCTCGTTATTATATTTATTACCTTGTTGTCGCTGTTATTGTTGTTCGATAGGAGTATTTTTAAATTGTCGGAGGTCGGCTAAATAAATACTGCAGCTAGAGCAACAAATGTCGAGGTATAATTTTACAAAATACACACGATGCAAGTCAGGTAGCAAGCAGTAGATATAGAAAATTACTTGTCCTTTCACGAGAAATAAATACCACGTGATACAAAATCCTAGGAAAATATATAAAATGAAGAAGCTACAGGGTGAGTTTATTGACAAGTGCATTTTATTTGTGTGCGTATGTGATTTTTATTACGAAATGGCAGGTTTAATTATTTTATTATTACGACACTATGTTGTTATTAATATAACGGTTTATTACGATGTTATGATATTATTATAATGGTTTGTTATTCTGTAATTTGGAATCAATGAACATTATTTCACATATTCCTAATAACAACAACAATAATAACGGTCTAAAATATATAGCTATTATGTCAATTTAATGGAATCTTTTTTCTTCTTCTTCTATTGTTTTATATTTGATTTCTTATTTGTTTCTATTGCTTTTAGTGTTTTTATTATTAAAAAAAAAACCGCAATAAATATCATCGTCGACGATATTATAATTACTTCATTATCTAAGGATTTGCTTAAACTTTTACTGAATCAAAGTATCAAATAACTCGCTCTATTTTGCAACATTTCTTATCCAACTCCATATAACGATCTCTATCGCATGTTATTTACAATGAATTAATAAGAAAAATTATATTGTATTCGCACTTTATTATTACAATACAATGGGAATAGATATAAAGCTTAGCGTGTGTTTTAAAATCCCTCGTGAGCAATTGCAATCCCTAGATACGGAGGTTCTGCTTGTCTGTCCAATAATTTCAAATGCCAATAGAACACAATTCTATCGATACATTATCTTTGTAAATGTAGCCTCTGACCCGTTTAACATTGAAATTATAATTATTTACGAGTATACCACTTATTCGTACGTACCAAATTAATGTCAATAAATTAAGAAACTAATTAACACAAAAGAAAAAAAAGAGCGAAACTCGTATTTATATTAATGGACATAATAATAACAATTGCTGTATTGAAATTTTCATCAGTTTACGCATATTAATAATTTCATACGAAGCTAATTCTGTCTCGTGCAGTCTATCGTTTATGAGAAAAAAAAAATCAATAAAGTCTAAACTCATCGAAAAACAATTTTGCAGTCTACTGTATTATTTTTATTCTAGAATTTACCTCATTTTCAGTGTTAATAGAAGAAAAATTCTCTAATAGCAAACAAAACGGAATAAAGGCCGTCTGTCTAATAATAATCATCGTTAAGATAAGATTTAATTAATAATTGCTTTCAATAATTAGGCTGCTTAATAATAATTTCACTACCACAGTTTCTCAAGCTCAAATTAAATAACAATAATTATTAATAACATAGTTTTTTCATTTATATCTTGTGTCATGTTCAATTTTATGTATTGCAGTTAAGCAAAATCTGCAGGCTGTAATTTAACTTTGGATTTTAATGAGCCGTCAGTGTAACGAAAATCACTTATAAAATCCAATTAGATTTTATTAATTGTAAATAAAACGATTTACACACTATTGTTATTAAAGAGTCCTTGGGCATCGAGCAGCTTAGGAAAAAATGTATGACTGCCAAGATATATTATTATTTCTTTTTTTCGTGTTAACTTTAAGTTCCCTACTTACAACGCCTTTCCCTAGCATTTCCAAAGAGCGGATTTTAAAAAATTTTTTAAAAAACAACGAGTATTTTACGCGCAGTATTTTACGTGAATAAAGTTCAAGTTTAACTAGAGTTTACATAGCCATTAGTATATTAAGTTCAATTAGTTAATTATAATTGCTGTATTATAGAAGTAATGATTGCATACTCACTTTGAACAAGAATGCTGTTTGGAATATTGATATACACAATGGGAAATCCATACAAAATAAACATAACTACTATGATTGAGAAACCTGATAACATACGCTGAACTACAAAATTTATAAACAATCTAATAGTTACGCTCGGATAACTTGTTCGCTTTTATTGTAAATACACGCTCGAACGTGCTTTCTCTCTCTCTCTCTCTCTCTGTCTAAAACACACCCTCAAAAACAACAAACTGTATCGTCATGTACGCCTCGCAATTGATATTTCATTATATTTTACAAATAATTGTGTTAAATAATATCATATAAATGCCACACCACTTTCGGCATTTCAAATCGTTTGAATTTACGATGCAACTTTATTTATTTACGAATTTATGCAACTTTTTGACACACTGCTTCTTTAATAAAACCCTATTTCATCTCAAGTTCTCTCTTAATTACATCTTTCCTCTTATTCAATACGCAAACAAATAAAAGTGACAAAAAGCAACAATAGATGCTCACCTAGAATTATCCATTATATACATTTTTACGATTTAAGAAGATTTAGAAGATTGCCAAACCAAATCAACGAGTTTATTTTCACAATCCACGCGAACCTAAATTTCCACGCAATTGTAATCGAACGCGCAATTGAATGCGAATAGGGCAGAAGCAATGCTACACGTACTTTCTCCCAAAGTCCCCCGGCATTGTGGCAATATTAACATTTTAAGAAGGTCGCTCGGATTACTTATTTACTTCCGATACGAGAAATAAGAAATTATCTGCTTTGAATTGTTAACGTCCCGCCGAGCTCATTATCGATTGGCCGCTTTTCCAACAAATGACCCAGCCGGCGAAACGTTACCTTCTCTTCCTAAACTGGAGCACCTCGCTTTCGTAATACGTAATTTTCTGCAATTGACTACAAATTCAATATCCTAGAAATTTCAAACCTACGAGAAGTTTTAAATAACACACGCGCGCACGACTTTAACAAACTGCTTATTTTCCATATATGCGATGATTGCATTTGAATAGCAAAAACGAAAAACTCATAATCCAATAATATTACAAAGCTTTTATAAGATATTGAATTTTTCAATTTTAATATATATATATTATATATATATATATATATATATTTTGATGTGCGAGTGCGAATTTAATACTTTAGGGTATTAAGTTTTATAAATTGTGTACATTTGCGATAATTTTTCTCGCAAAAGATTCATCTGTAACCTAATTTATCCCTAAAATATCGTAATGTTCCATAGAATATTTAGCAATGCTCTTTAATTACTTGAAAAATATCTAAACCGTGGATTAATTTCATTGCATTGGTGAGTCTAACAAATCAATAATCATTTAATTAACCTTAGATTAAGAACTGAGGTGAAGATTGCTTTATTCATTCGTACAAAATTATAACTACGCCAATCATAAATGTAGGAAAAATGATGTAAATCAATTTATTATAAAACGTTGATGAATAGAGCGTTGATGCGTAAATTGTTGGATTTCATGAATCCTCGATCGTTTTATTATATATTGCACGAGACTAAGTTTCCGTAAATTTGTATGACAATAAGCGGTAAGGATTGATTATATAATATTTTCATCATTGCAAAACATTACAATACAATTTCTATTATATTAATAATAGACAGAGCAAGTAATCGATTTTCACATTAGTCACTTATAATTTCCCTCTAATGCCCTTTCAAATGCTCATACAATTACCCTGGCTCAACATTATTCATTTGCATTCATGATTATTCACATCTAACGGGGCACCATTTTTTCCAATTTCCCTGTGCATCTATCAACTTATCATTCATCATCGGAAAGTCCTTTCGCCTCCTAATCTCACAAAGTCCTCCCCCACCCGCTCTCCCAGTCCCAAACATTGTCGGGAGAGTGGGAGAGACGGTAAAAGAGTACGTGGGCAGCCTCGACCATCGAGAAAGTCCACAACCCGTCCCACCTCCATTACCATCAGGCCCAATACTCACGGCGACCTCTCCATCCCCCCCGCCTCCCCCGTCATAATTAATCGATGGCCGATCTCGTCTCGCTCTTTGAGCGCGCGGCCGGCTCCAGACGAAATCCAGCCGAACCGAGATTCTCCGTAGGCACGCGACCTCCGCGAAAA
>JAPYYT010003986.1:0-11082 GCA_030522565.1 Ceratosolen corneri | reverse complement strand
GGGGGGGGGGGGGGACGTCGCGAGTCGAGACTCGTGCAGCGAGGAGCTGCCGGCCAAGGTAAAATATAGCCCTTCGCTGTCGGTCCACGGCATGCCTGCACGAATCTGCCCTTTCAAACCCTTTTTTTGCCCAAAGCGGGCGGGATGTTACGTGCGCTTGTCGCGCACTACCGCTCGTACGCGCGCACGCACACGCGCGCGCGCGCGTCACGATCACATGCAGCGATCGGCCCGGCGCATAATGAATTATATTTTTCTCAGCCAGTCGAGCATAGATTATCATATTTTTTACAATCCGAAAAATGTAAAGCGCCCCTGCCCCTCGGAGCGAAAGGGGTCGCTCGCTGCTTATGCGCGCGCATAAATATTCTCTACCTGCAAGGACCGCATGCTCCGAGCTGTCGAAACTTCCTTTGAGCCTCGCTTTTTGTCGAAGCTTAGATGTTGTTAACTCTCGAGTCGTAGCCGCGGAAATGCTATCGATCTTCTTTGTGCTTTCGCTCAAGGATCTCTCTCTCTCTCTCTCTCTCGCGCAATTCGCGAGCAATAAGAAAATTGGCCGAGCTACCGTGGACGTCGCCAAGGGATATCCCTTAGCTCGGCTACTATTTCTTAATTTACTTGGTGTTGGCGTTCCTGGTGGCCATAAAAAGTCCAATGGGAATCCACTCTACGTCCGCGGAGCTGCGCAGTCTTGCATTATTCAAAACTCTATTTACCTCGCCCACGACGCCCCCAGATATAGAAATCAATACCAAATGGCTCCAAATAGCCTTGGCATTAAGAATTGAAGCCAAAAATTTATAGCTCACCTCGCTCAAGCTGGTAAATTTTTCTTATATAAATCATCGAGGACTCGTGTCACACAAAGCCACGTGATCCAGATATAATTTTTTTTTTCTACCTGCTTATCCCTTTGCATATGCCGTATATTATGCGCGCTATCTACCCGGAGAATAATGAACACGGAGCAACATATGTGGTGGGTTGTTCGTCCGCATTCGCATAGAGAAGCCTAATGATGCGCTGCCGAGATGAGATTTTACGTGGGACTGAATTTTTTTGTCAAAGCTGCTAACGTACAATCTCAACGTAATGTCTACTAAACGCATTTCAATACTCTTCCGTTATGATTAACAAATGTAATACGTTTCTTTTTTTACCTAATGAGGGGTGGTGGTGGTGGTGGTGGTGGTGGGCCGAAGGAGCCTTTATTAACTGGCAGAGACTGAATTATTTAAAAATTACAATACCGACGTGCTATTCCTTCATGTCGGCTTCATTAAAGTATTACTCTAATGTATTGTCATTACCACGAGGGATATACAATTCTCCTACTGATAATCAACATGTACGCCAAAGCGTCTGATTTTACCACTCAATTACACGAATGAATTTGTCAATTTAATAATAAATCAGATTACCAATCATTGTGCAAAAAAACACAAAAGAATGGCATTACGTAGTACATGCGTGAGACTTTGGTAAAATTGGTATTCAACAAAATGAAATTTCGATTATACATTTAGATATATTTATATATATATATGTATTAAATATAATGCTTAACAAGTTTTAAGCAAACTCAAGAGACATTGAATTCTTGTGCTTTAGGCGTCAAATGCCTTATATTGATTTCCGTAGTGAGAATTCTTTAAGTAATCAAAGTAAATTCACGCGATAATTTTACAAATGGAATAATCGGCAAGGTCGCCTTAAAGCCATATCTTTCTAATGTCCAAAGTAACCGTCATCCGATATATTATTGACAAAAATATTGGTGAAGCTCAGGTTCGATTGAGCATCGAGGCAACGTGGCAGTCCAACCATATAATTTACGTTTTAAAAGCCCGCGGTGAAAAGGTAGGAAGGACGGTGCTCGTAAAACAAATCTCGGTAAAAAGTAAAGTACATTGCCACGGGGAGGAGAGGACTCTTCTCCGGGCTGTTTCCTGCAATTAAATTGCCCACGTACACGTGTCTACGCCAGCAGACGATCGCTTAAGTGAGAGTACACGCGAGCTCTCCTCCCCGCCAGCAGAGTCCAGAGCTTTTGCCGTCTCCTTCCCCTCGGCGGCGCGCGCCCCCCCTAAGTAATTACATATGCAGGACGCACAATGGCTCCCGAGGCGGAGCGGACGAAGAGAGACAATGGGGCGAGAGGGGGCGGGTAGGGTGGGCCGCGAGGGAGGGAGGGAGCGAGGTAGTGAGCGAGCGAGGAGTGATAGAGGCAAGTCCCTCGAGAAGGGTTGATCAGTGCAACCGGTGTCTTTCCCCTACTCCTCCGCCTTTAATTTATGCCCGTCTCTCTCGCTCGTTCATTCATTCTCTCCTACTGCTCCTCTCATCGTCGGCGCGGATTCCTGTCACCGGAAACCAACACGCCGCAGTTTCGCACGAAATCTCGCTCAGGTTGGACTGCGAGCTGCGAGTGCGCGTGTCTCCGATGAAGGCTCATCCGATTCGCCACGAGGCTGTAACGAGCTTCGCGTAATTGTTTCCCACGTGGTTGGGAGGAGAGCGAGGCTGACGGGGCGAGAGCTAGGAGGTCAAGATCAAGTGCCGACAATTTCGAGGATTAAAATCAGTTGCCGCGCGTTTTTTATTAATATTCTCAGCCTCGACTGAGGATGCGACCGCCGTTGTTTATCCTACGCGCTACGTAAGCAATAAGAATGGCGGTGGCGGCGGCGGTGGCGACGGCGGTGGGTGTTAGGGGAGAGGGGGTGGGTGGGATCGCAGAGAGGGGCGCGGAGAGGGCCGGGAGACATGGGTGGGGGGAGGAACGAGCAATATCCAATTGTGTATCGATTTTAAATATGTATATACGTGCATGCGCGCGCTCTTATACATAAGCTGGCTGAGCCATAGATTGATCTAAAGAATGAAGTTTGCTGTTGGAAACGAATTAATGAGTCAAAAGTCATTGGGATCAAAAGTCTGTGCCGTAAAGAGTCTGTTATCAGGAAAATTATTGTTGCGCCCAAAATTGTTTGTATTGAACAGTTCCGAGATGTGAAAGTTCATCCACCGAGAGTCTCTCGACAAATTGAAAGATAATGAGATCTTAATGAAATAAATTTCTCTCGCTGTAAATGCACACAGATATACACACACGTACGCCTTCGCCACTGCTTCGGCGGTGGCGGTGGCGGCGGCGTTCGGCGTTCGGCGGCTCCGTCACGTCCGCTTTTCAAAATTCAAGTTCCGTTTCCGCCGAACACGTAATGCACTTATCGACGCATTTGCGCTATTCGTTTCCGGAGCTATTTTCATGTTTTGTAAACATTCAAAGAGTCGCCAGTGCGAATCGAATAAATAATGAGATTTGGCCTTTGGAGAACAAGTACACTTATGATTCGCCGTTTGTCAAAGTGACGGTTACATTAACACACGCATAATGTGTAAAATTCTCCATCGGACTTGCCAGAAAGTACAATATTATTAAAATTATTTCATTATTTTGTTATATGGGATATTGTCAATAGTTGAGCTAATAGGTAAACAATGTTGTGTACTCACATGCTGATAAAGGATCGTCGATCGCAGCTTTCGTGGGGGCCGTCGTTCGCCTCGCGTTGTTACATCGCTGTTACATCCCACGAGCTCTGGATGTGCAATAAAATTATGCTAAAGTCGATTAAAGGAATACTAATGAGAGTAATGAGAGAGTAGTTTGAACTTGTCCCAGTCGACTCGTCGAGCGCGCGACTCGCTTGGGATAAGCTTACGGGAAATCGACATCTCGCTAGCAGGACCTTTGTTTATCGCGCTCTCCTTGTTCAATTGTCGGTGCCTCGAACCGTGAACAATGCTCTCCCATTCGTTCGCTTATAATTGCGGGAGGAGTATGGGTATAGAGAATCATCGGTCCCAGCTTGAAAGCCGATCGGAAAATCTTTGTGTCTATTTCCCGCAAGGCTCGAAGGGACGAAGGAGGCTGAAGATGAGAGGGTCGCGAGGCAGTCGCGTCAGGACGAAGTCGAAGGAAGGACTGAACAAGTGGAAGCGAATCCTGCCATCTCGAGGAGCCGTCCGATGGGAACTGTACGGATGAACGTCGCGACGCTGCTCTCTTCGCTCTCTCTCTCTCTCGCTCGCTCGCTCGCTCGGGGGCGTCCCATCTTCTCCTCGCTCCTCTCCTACTCTCTCGCTCGCGTACACATGTGTAAGCCCTATGTACACCGAAAAGCCGGTGCGCGAAAACGGGCGCGCGTACGAACACGTCCCTGTCTATATCCGCTTTCTTCGAGGAGTCGAAGGAGCGCCCAAGGAGGAGACTAGGGAAACTTTCAAAGTTACTCGACTTTGCTAACGCGGCTTGTTAAATACGCGTACGTGTTCTCAAGTCGCTCCCCGCCCCCCGTGCGGATGTCTTGTGTTCGGAAGGGCTCGTTGGGAGTTGGAAAAATCTTGGCGCCACTGCCGCCAAGTCACAATCGGAAAAGCCAATGATTAAGCTGCCTTTGAGCTCTTGATTAACGGCTTATCCTCATTAACGGTGCTCGAGGGCCAGCCATTCGAGACTCTCTTATCTTAACTTTGTTAAGATTATCGCAACTTTGTCGCGATCTCGTGGCGAAGTCTTCCTCTTCGTAGCGGCAACGATCGGGCCTGCAAGTCATATATCTCAGTGCCATAAATCCGCGTCGAGCGCAATTACATTCGGTAGATCGTCGCTAAACTGCGCGCGACGCCACCCCCCACTCTCCCCTCAAATTACACGATACTATGGATATTTGATAAAAGCGGGGTAAGCTTTGCGGAGTGCTTGCTGGTCAAAGATAATGATGAAATAACGAATGGGTGTTAAGTAGGCCAAGGGAGCTTAAGGGGAATTCCATTTGCGTTGATGAAGAAGCGATTACGGCACGCTTACCAACACCGTCGCTTAATCGGCGCCAATTTTTGCAAACTCAAACTCCCATCAAGCTAAGCCCCCATCTCCCTCCTCCCCGCGAGTCCACGATTATTGAATTTAATAAGGCGAGGCCAGCAGTAACATGGCTAAAATGACCGGGACATCTCTCTCTCTCTCTGAAAGTGGCCGCGAGAAATCATGCTCGTCAATGGGGAATGGTGATCCAGAATTGAAGCGGCGAAGCCCAAGTGGCGCGTGCGTCCGAGTCGCGTGGGAGTCGCGTGGGAGTCGCGTCCGAGGCACGGGATTAGGAAGGAGAGGACAAAGGGCGCGAGGGAGCGTGGCCAGCGCGGGCCGAGAATCGCAATACGAAGAATCCATCAATAGTGGAGCGGCGGAAAAGGGAAAGGCCGGGACGCTTCGGCGCAGAAGTAAGGAAGTAGCGGTGGGTGCACGCGTCTCTCTCCCCCCCGCCCCCCGGGTGCGTCGCTTTCACGCAGGCGTCAACATGGCCGACTTGGGTAGCGCCTCCCGCTGGGAAGCCGAGGAGCGGCGAGCTTCGTTAAGCTAACTTCAGTAATTAATAAAGCGCCATTAAGTGCCAACGCGTGGTCGGAGGCGGCGGAGGCCGCGCTTTTCCCCGGCGTGGATTGTTTATTAGCGAGGTGGACGCGAGTGCGCGAGGACGAGGTCGGGACGGCCGGGGGCTCGAGGAGGAGACGTCGGGACGGCGAATCCGGGAAAATGGATGGAGCGGCGACGTAGTGAGAGGACTCGGGGCGGCAGGAAGGGCCGCTTGGGAGTTGGGCCAGTCGGACATTGGCATTCGTCACCTGGTGGGACAGCACGTTAGGATGGGCTTGAGCTTACCGGGCTCAAGGCTTGGAGCGTAAGGAGGCGACGGATCATTATTATGCTTAGACGGCTTGACACGAGGCTGAGACACGCACCTTTGTTTCTCATTATTTTTCTAGTCAATTCGCCGGGGCGACTTGAGGGCGCGAATGAGCGGCCTTGCCAACCTTGTCAGCTTCGATGCCAAAATTCCATGTAGAGTGCGGATAATGGCATTTATCGTGCTATCACGTTATATCATTGAATGAGTAAATATTTCGTGACAATGGCAGTACAAACCAACTGATGCTTAAAGCACAAGCACGGTTATTTAAATAGCATAATTGTAATGATTATTGGCTTCCTTGTATTGCTCATTAATTGCAATGTCTAGTACATGTGCCTCTATCAATTTGTCCTGTGGATTTAGATATGAGAGATAAGAATGGAAAAGTTAAGGAGCGCTCGAGTATTCGATAATATTGTAATTTTTTAGAATGCGAGTAAGTTTCGCTTGACGTAAGCCATTGCATTTGGAGTACGAAAATTATCAATTTTTTCATTAGTGTTTTTCTTCCATTTAACCAATCTTCGCTCCTTGTTTTTTCACGAACTTTTATCGAATGGCAGTCAATATGAGGTACTAGAAATACTTGATCTAATGAGAGAGCACCGAGCATATCGTATATTTTATAAATAAACTCTTGTGTTTTAATTGTTTGAAAATTTGCATCAATTAAATTAAATGGCTTGGTGCCGAGCAATTTGAACGTTAATATTATTCTTCGAGGAAAACAAATGTATAAATATAGGTAATTGCAATAGTAATAATATGTTCGCATTAAATTCTGCATTTAATTATTCGTCTTTTTCGAAAAAGAACTTGTGTCGCAAAACATCGTAATTATAATGTAAGGACAGCAGATATGACCAAAAATTGTTATTTATTGGTAAATTTTTTTTTTTTGAAACTGTCTCTCAAGAATGCGCCTAAAACGTAATTGTAAAATGAAATAATCGTTTATGGTAATATTTTAGTTGAGAATGAAGAAAGTTTGAAGTACAAACATAAAATAAGTAGTTTAGCATGAAGTTTATCATCGTGAATGTTTAGCTTCCTTATATGATAATATGATTTTCGAGAAAATTATATCGATATTTCCAGTAATGCAAATTATACAATTCTCGCTAATATTGTAAGAAAGTCGTTTGTATTCTTTCAATTGCATTATTCGTTAAAGCACTTACCCCGAGTCGTTTATTACGATAATAACTGCATCTCCGTTGTACACAGCCATTGAAATAATCTCCAAATCAATCATCAATTAAATTACTTTTGCAATAAAGATTTTCTAAACTGGCAAGTATAATAACAACAATAGTATCAACTAGTAGTTGTGGTAGTAGTAGTAGTAGTGGTGGTAGTAGTGGTAGTGGTAGTAGTGGTAGTAGCGGTAGTGGTAGTAGTGGTAGTAGCGGTAGTAGCGGTAGCGTTAGTAGTGGTGGCAGTAGTAGTAGTATTAACAATGTAGAGAGAAATAAAATAATAAAAAGTATCTAGGGACAAAAGGAGAAATCTATGGCTTTCACAAAAGATTTGGCCCAACAATGGCGCAACACTCGACAACAAATGTGTCATAAGAGTAGCCGAGAATAGCACGCAAACAATTCAATTATCCCATCACTGCGATCTGCATTTTCCGTTATTTATCGGCAAAAAACTCGCGCACAAGCACTCGCGCAAGAAATGTTCAAAAAAAAACTGACGCTTCCCAGACACACACTCGATTTCGACAACACACATGCAAATTGGATGCCGCGTGGGGTGATAACTACAACACAGCGGCACCGGGAGCCGCTCGCCCGTCGGTGGTGGGGGCAGACGGGGGATGGGTTGATTGTGGGATGAGGCGATGAGGGGTGGGTGGGGTGGGGAGGGGTAATGCGCCAGTATTATTCTTGTTTAGCTAGGGGGGATGGATGGCTCATACGTAGCCATCATGCATCAATTTTTGCCCCCACCCCTTTTGACGCTACGGTCACTCGCCCCCGCCATTATGTTATTTGTGTCTGCTTTTTTCAAACACTTCGGCAAATTTCCATTTTGCGTGTACGGCGAAGCAAAAAAAGTGTACTATTGTTATTTATTTATTGATTAATTTTTTTTTTCTATTAAACGAATATGCAGCATCGTACGATTCTCTCAGTTAATTAGTCATTTATTTATTTATCTCTTGTGTAATCGTGATTAATTTTTGTAATCGAATATAATTGCGCAAACAGATGCTCGATATTTTCTGCGCTATTATTACACTCAATAAAAGTATTTTACCTTTAAAAACGATGGTTATAAAAGAATCCCTATTTACAGAAATTTTTCACGATTCTTTCTTGTATCATTATTAAACTATTTATAGTCTTTAATTAGTCTAGTATTGGGTTAATAGTTAATTCCTTTTTTGCATATTATTGCACTTTACGCTACATTTGCGTGTAAAAATATAATTACTTAATCGTATTAAGAATTAATAATGCAGCTAATGGAAAATAAGATTAGTGTTAAATTAAAATTTCATCGACGTTAAAAAACATTTAGTTTCTTATTTTATAATATTTGTAACATGAGTTGTTAATAAAAAGTACCATTTGGACTAAGAAATATTTTCTCTTGTGCTGCATAAGCATTGTTGGTGTAGAGCTTCGCTCCAAATACTCAAAATAATTTGACTCCAAACGATTGTAGCTGCACACTATTTCATGGATTTTTCTTATTAAGAAAACGAACGTCAGATATAAGTGCTAATAATAGTAATTAAAGATATTATTGTTATTTTATTATATTCTTATTGTATTATTATTCTATTATACATGCTGTATATGTCTGTCTTTATGACCGGGATTTTGTTAGTAAATTCTGTAATATATTTTTATAAAGGAAATATAGATTGTATATAGATATAGATTGTAAATTAACTTATTGAACTTCGAGTATCGTAGAAGATTTTTCTATTTAATGTTTATTCAGCGTCGAATTATTGTATAATCTCATTTAAAACAATAAACAAGAAAATGTATAGAAAATTTTTAAATTATAATAAATTTAATACGTTACGCATAAAAGTAAAATAATTTTACAAATATTAAATCTATCGTGCGCGCTTGTGTACACGTGTGTATTCTTGTGTGTGTGTGTGTGAATTTATCTGCATAATTATTATCAGATGGATCAGACTCCAGTTATATTTTATCAGATTTTCCTGATTAAAGTACAAAAACCGTAAAGAGATAAAAGTAAAAAGCTTACTGCACAGATTTCGATTTGCTTTCGAAAATTTATAATAATGTATTTATCGTAATTGCAAAATACACGCTAATTCAGTGCTGATTTTGCAATTTTGAATTGATTGAATATCAGCATTAGTATAATTGCTGGATTATTATAATAAAAAATTGTTTGTCAATTGATTATCAAAGTGACGTCATACTGGATGTGTAATTAAATTGCCGAAATTTGGCTAAATCAATTACTTAGTTACGCCAATTGGAGAGTGTAATTTAGTTGATAGAAACGTTGAGAAATTGAATTTATCAAGACATTATAATATGTACATTGTAATGAAAATAAATGTCCGTTTTCAGTATAAAAGTCGTTGTTAGCAATTTATTATTAAAATCAACACGCTTAGTCAGCCGAATTTAAAGCAAATGTAGTAATATTTGTAATTGGTTTTGGGAGGCACGAGGTACAAATATCGCATGAAAATGTTAGTTTGTACTCAATTTGCGCGATAAATGCGCCGACTGCGTGGGTAGTTTTTCATTAAATTTGCATACTTTTTCACGCAGCCAGTCAGTCGCGAGCGGCGATAAACAAGAAAAAAATGAAATGCATTTACGTGAGAAATCGGATGGCGCGAGGAATATCGGGAGGCGCGATTGACATCGATTCCGTGGGTCGCTAAATTTCTCATACTTCTAATCTTTCCACGTCAGATACGGCCGAATCAGGAACAAGTCTGAGAAAGACAAACGAATTGAATGGGAACGCTTTAATATATGCGCGTACGCATACGACAACGACGGAACACACGCGAGCGAAATCGCTCGATAAATCAAATCATAGTCATTGTGTAGAGGCAGCTTCAGGTAAGCGAACGAGAGAATCAACGAAGAGAAAAGGAGAGCAGAAGCACGAGAGGGCAAGAGCAGAAGTTGAGCAAATAGAGCGCGAGAGAGAGAGAGAGAGAGAGGGCGAGAGAGAGACGAAGGTCGTGAGAATGAAAAGTGCGAGCCAAAGTATATTCAAATTTCAAACCCTTGTTAGGCCCGAAATCTCAATGCGCAATAATTTATCATCGGGGCCCTTTCGAGTTGCATCGGCCGCACAATACACTCACTACCTGCATCTACGCTTGACTCTTATATTGAGAAAGAGATTTCCCGAATGAGAATTCCAAGTAAATCCCGTACATCTTTAATAAGCTGAATAAGCAGGATACGGATATCAAGTTTTGGCTTCGTACATCAGCCTCTACGCGCTCGCCCATAAAGACGAATGCAAAAATGGTATCTGGCATTCTTTCTTTTTTCCTTCCACGAGCCTTCTAATCCCTCGAATTGCACAGCTTTTGACTTGGAGATAACTAACCTCTGTGCGTGTGTGTGTGTGTGTGTGTGTGTGTGTGTGTGTGTGTGTGCGTGTGTGCGTGTGTGAAAATGGTAAACCGAGGTGATTGTCATTATGTCAGCGTATCGGGGCGAAATTTTTACGAGGTATGTAAGGCGGCTGCGAGTATTGTAACTGAGCCGCAAATAGATCAACAGCGGAGCTCACTCCTGCCCTTTGAGGAGTTCTACCTCGTTGCTACGTCGAATACATCATTTTGCCAGCGGACTTTCGCAGGGCGCGAACTTAATCGAAAATCGCTTGATGGATCGAGCCCAATGGTTACTCACTTTCCCTCTAAATAATAAAATAGCTTACGGCCCATACAGCTTCCTACTACAGTTAAGCCCCTCATCCCCCACGCTTTAAAGAACAATGGGATATTGGAATAACAACATCGCGGCCCTCCTTAAACGAATGTACTCGAGCTGGGCCGAAGAAATTCAACGACTCGACGAGCGCGACTCCTCTCCGCTAGATCTCGGCCCCCCTCCCTTCCCCACTGCTCGACAATTAAACCAATCCGCTCGTACGCGCAAGTCGGAAATACTTATAATAGACGCATGCCCTGCCACATAACGAGCCGGCCCTCCAAAATCAGCGAAAGGACAAGAAAAAAAAAGAAACGTAACTCGGGAATGCCATCCCCGACGGAACCTCCCACGGTGTACTACTACATTCCCGTTCCCGCTCTTCCTTCCCCCCCTCCCTTCCTTCCTCC
>JAPYYT010003985.1:0-11086 GCA_030522565.1 Ceratosolen corneri | reverse complement strand
GATGAAGGCGCTTAGCGAGATGAGAATCTCCCGATGTCACTTTGACAAATTTGGCTGAGGATGGGGAGTGACTCGCGCAAACCGCGCTCTAGATGTGGGTGGCTAAAGTCATTCTGACGAGGGGATATTTACCGCTTCCATTAGCAAGCTTTTTAAGTAACTCGGAAAATTTGAAATATTGCCCTCATTTGGGCTCGTCTTGCAACCGACCGCCGCAAATCACGTGGCGTTTTCAATTCCATTTGCTTGCATTAACATCAGCTGCCATAACGTCCATTGTCTTTTTCTTTGATTGTTTATTTTTTCTTTTTTTCTTTTTTTTTTCTTTTTGAGGAAGAGGGGGTGTAGGTGAGGCCGGTGATTTCGGGCTGTTACGTAATTTATGCATTCTCTCGTCGAAGTAATAAAATGATAAAGAACCCGTTCCGATCGACTGCAATTTTAATGCATTTGAAATGTCGTTAAATCCAAAGTGACAAATTTACAACCCGAACCAATGCAAAGTATACCGATGCAATGGCCGTCTCATTTATTAAGCATTAAGCTAACAGGAACGCTGCCTTTAAGAGAGGCAAGATTTTTTACCGGATGCCCGTTTATTTTCTTTATTAACATTTTTCCGCGCGGCAGTTGTATTTACGAGCGTAACTGCCGCGTGTAACGCGTCGTTGCTCGGCTGATCGCGACTCGAAAAAAAGCTTTTTGCAATAAACTTTGTAATTCATTGCGTACGATACACTTATGCCAAGTACGTATGAGCTATGGATAATAAATATGCGATTATTAGCAAAGCTCGCTTGGGAAATCGAATGGACTTTTTGGACGTCGCTTACGTGGAAAAAGATGGCTCGTTACGAAGATTTATCGGGGTCTGCAAATGAGTCGCACGTGTACTCGTAAAGAGAAAGAGTCGGGACGTGAGATAAAGAGGGAAAAGTAGACCGCGTAGTGTTGTCGATGTGGCTCGCGGCTAAAGACAGGCTCGACACTTTTTTCGCGTGCCCGCGATAACCTGGCGACGAGGACGATGATGACTAGGACGAGAAAAAAACGCGCGCATCTCCTAAATAACGCCGGGGGAACGGCTGCAGAGCAGATGGCAAATGCGTTAAACGCGCGCTACGGCGAATATATATTCATGTCGGCCGATTACAGCGAGGCGCAAAAAACCCCTTTATGACAAGTAAAATCGATGTGATGTTTGAGGTGCCGCTTGTGCGTGGAATAGCGCTCGGTGGATTTGTTTGCGGAACGGCTTAGGAACTAAGTGCTTAAATCATTATGACGGCGACCGGAGGAGCGGGCAATTGAAAAACTTACCTCGTCGCGCTTTAAAAAATCATGATCTTTCTCATCCCTGGGGGCGGGCGATGCTGGACGGACGTTGCGTCCTGATAAACCACTTTTCTTTTACAATGAGTTCTGCTTGTCTTATTGCTCGGCGGCTCTTTCATCGTTTCACGATGCTTCTCCAGGAGATGATTTGTTTAGCCGATATTGGCCCGGCCCGAGAAACTAATCAAACTCGATCGTATTTACATTGGCCGTGCCGTCAAGCGCCATGATTTTCCGGCACTTGCGCCCACGCGCTTGCATTTTTTATGCGGGGCGCGAGTGTCTGTGGGGCAAGGAAGGTGCGGACACCTGGCGAATGTATTTGATTTTATATTTCGTTGGGGGAAATTTATTTTTTACGAGCTTTTATTCGAGCCGAGTCAAACTTGCGTTATACATTATTCAGACGAGTATGTAAATTTCGAGACGTGTAGATATTCCGCTACGATTAACTTATAATTACGCTTATAATATACAACTTATGTCATATAATATATTCAGGCAGTAATAAATCTGTCGGCATAAGCTCTGCAAAATAAAAGGGGCAAAAGAATTGCCAGGACGAACGAAGCACTTCCCCGTCGCATTGTATGTACCAATGATATAATCTCACGTAATATTTAATAAAATTACAGTCGTCCCTTGGTCATTCGTTGCCTCCATTCTGCGCCAGAGAGAAAAATAACGCTTTAATATTTGTCGTACGAAAAGTGCAACGTGACGCATTTATATTTAGACGCGCTGCTAATATCACAGACAAATCGGCCCTAGCACGCAACTAAAATTAATCGAATTACGGGGTATCAATCTTGTACTTAGGCGAGTACGCATAACGGTACCCATAAAGTTTCGAGAGAAGGCTATGGAGCAGATAATCTCGAGAATTTACGCAATCCTTAACTTTGGAATTTTCTGATTCTCCTTCTCTCGATGATCGTTCGAAGAAGTGGAGACGCTGGTCCGTAAATTTTTTAGCATAAATCTTCATTATCTAAATTATTGCCTACCGAATTCAATAAACCAACTTTCATTTCGGTTCTTCTCCCGGAAAAGATAAAAAAAAAAAAGATATAAACTTCACGCTAAGTTGACGTAAACATGTTTCACACGTTCACCACTTATCCCTAATATTTATCTCCCAATGAAAAAAAAAGATGGAAAAAAAAAAAAGTGCCTGTAATATCTTTAATAATTAATACCATTAAAAGGTTATTAAAATAATCGCCACATTAATCTCAGGGGCTACTAGATTTTTTTTTATGCTGCCGAGTAATAGTAAATTATCATCAACGAGGCTCGGTAAATAGCAGAGAGACGGTGAAAATTTGCCCCCACAAATTAACTTCAAATTCCAAGACATTATCGGGCCACTCTAGCCTACGCGCAGCATCCAGCAATTCCAGGACAAATAACAGCATTCACCTCGTATAGTGTGACGTACCGAGCAACAAGCAAAGTCGTTGCCAATCGATTGTCTAAATAATGGCTAATCACAATCATCGTCGTCGTTGCCATGGCCATTGCGCTGCTCTCGTCGCCGTACTCCCGAGGTCGTCGGACTCAATCGAACATCCAGACACGTCGCGCACCGTCTCCTCCCCGTACCTACAATGCACCTCCTCCTCCTCCTCCTCCACTCGGATGACGAGATGGGATTTTCCAGGCGTCGTCGTCGCACGCGTCCCGTCGATCGCGCCCACGCGGCTCCCGTTAAAACGTCGCCTCGCAAGTAATCCCGGAGATCAAAGCTCTGGGAGTCTTTGTCGTCTTTGTAAATCGTCGGTTGGCGGTAGCCTCGGCGATTCGCGCTAGGCATTATCACACCGGGGAAGAAAATAAGCCACGCCACCCCCACCAGCCCCGGCGCGGTTCATAAGCGTTCCGTGACGCGGGCCAACGCGTCGTGATAAACGTCCTTAATAAATTATTCATGCGGAGGCATTGACTTTCGGTCAGGTATGCGTGTTCTTTTGCGCGAGCGCACAGCGACATCTTATAGCCTCGCCTCTCCCTCGCTCTATCAATTTATTCTCATCTCCATCTTCGTCTCGCTCCCTCCACCACCCGCCAACCCCCCCAACCCTAATAGCCATCTCATTTAAACGCGCCCGGCAATAAAACACCATTGCGGAGAGGGACTACCGTTTCATATCAAACAATCGCGCTGCGGGTTTCGGCCTTCGGTAAGGAATATCTCGGAAGATCGCGCGTTCACGTAGTTGATGCATGTGGGACGTGGCGAAAAAGGGAAACGATGAACGCCCCGACGCTCTTATAATATCAAGTATTTTTTGGCAAACGATTGCAGGCTCTCTTAGCGTGTCGTTATATGAAAGGCACGTGGCCGGGTCTATTATTCATCTTTATGCGCCGAACGAGATTGCGCCGCGCGTCGTTACATATTCCGTGCGCCCGCTCTCTCGCTTATTGCTTTGGCCGAGCTGAATGGTGCGGCTGCAATTAGTCAGCACCAAAAGTGACGATCATTTTAAATGGCTCAGACTCGGTGGCCCAATCTGCAATCTGGAAAATTAGCCGCCCGCTCTTGTTTCGATAATAGGGGGATAATAGGGGTAGGTGACGGGAACAGCCGCTCTCGCTGGTAAATGACGGACGGATTGACAATGGCGAGGGAGTGCGGCCGGCTTTTTATAAGGAGGCGTTGGCGCATCTCTCGGCGGGAGCGGCGAGCTTTGCCTTCGACTCGAGATTCCCAACGAATGCGCATTCAAACGCGCCGCTCAGTCCTCCTCGGGCGGGCGTCAATTCATTAGCTCCGGCTTCGAGACTCCCGCCGCTCTCGGCGTGAAAGTAGCGCAAGACGAGCACGATTACGACGATTAACCGACCTTCCTTTCGATCGACACGCGCACCGAGACGCAGCCGACATCTCGCGCTCCTTTCTTCCGCCCACCTTCAGGGGCACCGTCTGACTGAGCACTAAACCGAAATCGCGTGGGACGAGCCAAATTGCAGATTGCGTTCGTGGGGGTGGCGTTGGGTGGCGGGGGGATTGCGTGCTCATATATCTCTTTATTATGTAAGGATGTAATGGCTCGCCTCGAACGGCTGCGTTATGTGCTTTTTTAATACGGCCGGGGCAGGGACAATCGCGACAACTGCTTCGGACTTTTCGATATCAATGCTGGTTCTTGGTGGCAAGTATTGTTTAACGGTTTTTCTATTGAAATTCTCGAAAACTGTCTTGCTTTCTTTGTTGGCTTTATATCCGCGTTCTTCGCCCGTACAATAATAACCTTCATGCTCCACTCTAATACGCACAATCTATTTTAAATAAAGGAAACCTTATCTAGGGATGCTTCGCCAATACACACAATATTCGAATATTTACTTTACCGAAACGATTGATGCACGTCTCTTTAGGAAAAATCATATTGCACATAATTTTTCATCGTTTATTCTCGACCCATTAAGCATTCCGCAGTGTATTCATTTCAATCAATATCCACTCTTTAGCCCAGCGCTGCAACTGAAACGCATCCCGGCCAATTCATTTCGTAACGCAAAGCGCGTGCAGAAATTCGGGGCTTTTTTTAAATCACGTATTTCAAATAAAATCGTAAAAGTTCTTTCGGCCTTTCCCAACGCCAAAATGGCAACGCTAATAAACAACAATAACAGTAACAACAACCGCGAGAACAATGGGCAATGCCAATGCAGACATTCGACCATAGGTTACGCGAAAGATTATGTAAAAATATTTACACTGGAGGCCAGTGGCCGGGGATGCCCAGCCTGTCCCACGTGGTCTCATATTGGTTATGCCGGCCAATGCTGGCGGAGCAATTGTAATTGCAAAGAGTGAATATAAATCAAGTTTGCTGAAAGGGTCTTATAGAAGTTGCTTAATTTCTATAAGATAAAATGTAAGGTCTCGCGCGAATAAAAGTTCTGCAAACTCGGGACGAAAAAGCGCATTTGATATTACAGAGAGAATAATAGAGCAGTAAGAAGCCAAAATATTTCAAGAAGTAAAATGAAAATCTGGCGGATAATTTATCGGATAAAGCCACTTTATAGCTCTGCTTTTCGCAGCTTACACGAGAGCATTACGCTCGAAATTATGAAAATTTAAAATACAAACTCGTGATGGTTTGGTTGATTACTCGGGCCATCCGGACACACACGGCGGCCTCGACGGCTTATTTATCCCAAAAGATAGAACTTTCCCGTAATATTACATCTACTATTATGGGCTTATCGGAGGGCGTAATCTAACGAGGAGTTGGAGTAAGACGCCGTAAAATGATTAATTTGCTGGGGCATTAGTGGGAAAGTCCACAGCTGGAGGAAGGCGTACGTAGTGCGTACGTAGCTTACGTATGTGTCGTAGCTCGTTAGGCGCAGCGCGACGATCAAGAAGTTTCGGGAAGGAGGAACGCTCCCTCGATCGCTCCTTGAATTTCCACGCCAGGCGAATTATTATTTCTCTTACGGGCTATTCATCTCCACGGGTTGAATGCATCGTTCGTCGGTGCTCACCTCGGCGGCCCGGCACGTGCGAAAAATTCCGCCACCAAGCCTCGGACTCGGAACGAAGAAATATCAGGGAGGCGCCGCGAGAATCGCAGACACGCGGCACCGCAATTCCGGCCAACTGCCGCTCTGGCTGCGATATCGGGGCCGAGCGAGTATGATTACCCGAGTTTTTGGCGGGAGTGGGAGTGGCAAGGATGTAGCGCCCGACTTTTCTCCGGGAGGCTGCAATTGCACCGATCCCATTACCTCGGCGGCGGGCCGCAGTGGAATCCGGCCTTCGTTACCTCGACGGGTCATTAATTTTTTTTTCTTTCTCCCAACCTCGTGCCGAGTTCATTATAAGACGAGAGCTCCCCGCACTCATAACTCTCTCTCTCTCTCCGCGTGCTCTCTCTTCTTCTTCTTCGTCTCTCACTTCGTCTTTCAATTTCCGACTCTCGCCCTTTCTCACCTGCACTCAGCAGCCCCCCTACGTTCCCCGTGATCACCGCTCCAGGAATTTTCTTTCCCGCTCCTCCTAGTCTCTCGTTTACTGCATACCCCTTATTCCCGTCAGCGTGCCGGTGTTTCCGTGGCTGCAGCTTCCACGAGAGGAATCGATGCTTCAATAGAGTGGATTGTCAATTTTTTCCCCGCGCCCCGATCATTCAAAGTAGCACGCGATGGGAGCGAGTTTCTCATCATCCAACAATTATATTACATCATTAACGCTCCCTCTCTGTTCTCGCATAAAGCTTGTTAGCCCTAAGGGCTAATTATTATTTATGCAAGGTGGGGAATGAGCTGGCATAAGAAACCGGCATATTTTACTCTAATGCGATGAGTAATTATGGCTCGCTCGTACACGAGCATCCTAATAGTCGACATTATTTTTGTCCCAGAAAAGTTCTTGGCAAAAAGAGCTTACAAGTGTAGTAGTCAGTCCTCGATTGCAATTGCTTACTCTCGCGAGCCCCAGCAACTGCTTTGTTAATAAGCGGAACATCGGTGGATGTCAAGAGGGTGGAGGAGGCTCCTCCAGTGGTTTGGCGTGGGTGGGGTGGGCGGAGGGCCGAGTCGTCTCTACTCGTGTTGTTCCGCTTCCTCGAAGCGACCCGTCGATATAATCGAGAATAGGCCCAACGGTGGGGGAGGCCCTGGCTGGCAGCCCTTCCTTTAAGGAACTATTTAGCGCTCTATTATTAGATCTCATCAGCGCCTCGTTGACTACGGACTCGGCAAATCGACAGCAGTAATGAGAAAAGGACAGAAGGCGGGAGGGGTGGGGAGGGGGGTCGTTCGCCTTGGTGGCCGATCGTAGACGCGCCTAAATCATGCGTCTCCTCGCGCTCGCGGCAGCTCGGCTCGTAAATTTCTCCGAGCCTCGCCTCCACCTCACGCTATATTTATTCGCCGGGCTTTATTAGCGCTTTCCCAGCGGGCCATTCGTCAGTTGCGTCCCGACGTAATTGCCGGCGACGATCGAGATGATCGGCCGGGAGACCGATGCCCGGACCTTAGTCTCTTTCACCCTCGAGCACCTAATTGCGCTCACGCAATTACGCCCTTTTGTCAATTATCGGGACCCACGAGCTTTTAACGCCTGGCGACCTTTCCGCCTCTCTCTCTCTTTCAATTTCAGCCGCGAACTCCGGCCTGCCCAGCTCGAGCGTCGGGCCAAGACTCGATTATTCAAAAGTCCGCGCTAAAATATACTAAACTGGTATCCTATTTCGTTAACGACGAGGTCGGTTTACGGAGCTCCAGCCTCCCCCCCCCCATGATATCAGGGCGAATCATTGTTTTATCGGCTCCCAGTATATTTTCTTCCTTTCGGGGACTCGCGCACGAAAGCCTGTGACGCTTGACTGGATTGAATTTGCTCATTGTTACATCAGCACGTGATATAATTGAATTGCCCCGTAAAGGTCCGTGTAAAAGGTTTTTTGCTTAGAGAAACGATAGAGCGATCGTGCAAAATTAAGCGACGAGTTGAGGAACAGCATAACGACTGCTTTCACAACCTCCAATAGTATTGAAAATCGCTTGATAGAGTTACGTTAATATCGGCCCGATTGCTAATGCAATCTTATTAATTTTCATGTTCAACCCCCTTCTCAGTGAGAGAATTAAATGTTTGGGCAAAACGGTTTGTCGTGCGAGCAATTTACGATGACACTTGGATAACTAATGAGTATTTTCAAATATGTGCTTGCTTAATGGCTCTCTCCCGCTTAATTGATTTTCGTCGATTATCAACTTCCTTTTAAAATTAACGTTTGTTGTTCCATTAATATATTCAAGGGAATTCACGTTTCCTATTATTTATCGAACCGCCAAAACACTAAATTGCGAAAGTTCGGCTAGCTACTTTGAATTTATGTGCATTATTGAAAAAATCGGGCTCCTATAAACTACTTGCCTTTCCTTCAAATCATTTGGTAATATCAAATTAATATTCAATTGGGGAGTGGACAAATTAGAGCGTTTCAACTGCTGCAAATGCAAATACGAATTGCAGCAGTGTAGCAAGCTTCGCTCTCCCTACACTTTCGATAATCATGCGAGTAATGCGTGCGTGGCGTAATGTCCGCGGCACGTGTCAGTTTAAGATAGCTTTAGCCATTTTGGACAATTTGACCGTATCTTGACTGCATCAAGTGTCGTTCCGTTGGCATAAACAAAACGCCTCGAAAGTTTCAAGCTAGCTAAACAAAAATACTCGGAGACAGGGGAAGGAAGGCCAGTGTCTTAATTAAATCATTCTTGATTAAGAAGATGCAGGCTAGGCCAGTGCAACGTCATGGCACGTAAAGGCAAAGCGGAGTCGCTTTGAAGAAAATTAGAGGCTAGCCAGTACCAATACGCACTCCCGCTCGAACTATTTGATGCCGAAGTTTACGGCGACGTGGCACAATAAAGCGCCGCTTCCCCGAGGCGCGCGCAAGGTCCTCGAGCCCTTGGCTCTTAATTCGCCGAAAGGAGCGGGGGACGACGGAGATGGCGACGGCCGAGGATACGGGCGTGGACGAGGACGTGGAGGGATCGCCCGATAAGTCACGCCGAAGCCCTAGATGAGTGAGCCGACGGATCTCCCACTCCCGCTTCCTCGAGTCGGCTCATCGAACCTTAGCCAGGCAACAAGCCTTTTACAGCTCCGAGATGAACGTGATTCCACGGGCTTTAAATTAACGGCTAGCCTCGCCGTCTTTACGCCTAGCGCTTTATTGGCCAAGTTTCGAGAATAAAAGTTCATCGGCTCCGACTATTTACAGCCGCGCGCCTTGAATTTTACGACGAATTAAGGATGCGAGTCGTCGGGGCTCGTTACCGCTTTCCCCCCCCAGCTAACCAATAATACGATTCCCTTGAACTTCTTCTCGTGGCGCCCGCGTTCCCTTCATTATCTCATTGCCGCTTAGTTGGCCTCGGCCGCGACTTTGTATTCGTTAACATTCGCCCTCCCTCGTTATTACACCCTACTTTGAAAATATAATTTCATTACTTTTAATTATTCGCATTATGACACTTGCGCGCCTTCTGCTGAGTGCGGCGAGTATTATCGCCGCGTGCGATTAGAGCGGCGCTGCAAGTACGGAGAGCCTCGCGCTTTTAACAACCAAGACGTAAGGAGAATAATAATATCTCGGTTACTTTACGTCTCGTCTCCCCATCATTCCTCCTGTTCATCATAATTTTTGCCCTTCATTTTTAATGCTCATTTATTATGAGAGCCCCACACGCCGCCGAATCTACGAGCGTTTTTTGCTTTCAATTAATGCCTTAAATCTAGATTTTTACTCACGTCACTTGTTATCATTCGCAGAATCAACGCGAGCAAAATACATACAAGGGGACGTTATTCTTCCAGTACTCAAAACTAAAATATCCGCGTGAAATATTGTGCTCCGCTAGGATTTTGCAACTTGGCGATTATCAACGAAAGGCATAACATTTTCTTACGTCTCGTGTCATCCAATTCATTCGTAGGGGCTTCGCTCGGCTTTACATTGCAGATCCGAAAAAGAGTTTATTTTCGGCAATATATCGCCCATGTAGATCTCGATCGTTAACTTTTATACAAGACGCCGCCTCCATTCAGTATTAACAAAAGCGCTCAATTCCTACTTTGTTTTACTTCTTTGACGCTCGGTTAATCTCCGGGGAGCTTAAATCCACGAGCTCGAAATATAAGAAGACGCAGTCCATTCTTTTTATATTTCCGAGGTGATAACAGAGCGAGGGAATTCGCTTCGCTACGGATTTTAAGACAAAAAGCATTTGACGGGAAGATTTGGAGTGCAAGCGGAGCAGAGAAAGGCCGCTAATATAAGTTTGGAAGCTCGGCGCGCGGTAACGAAGATTATGTTTTATAGATTCTTTTCCAAGGACGATGACAGGGATTAAATCGAGAAATTGTTAGCCTCCGAGAGCCATAATTCACTCTAAGCGAGTCCCGTATTCAATATTTCTCGATCGCACATGAGGCAGGATCGCAGAAACCGCGTGTCATTACTCTTAATAGCGTTACGAGTCAGTTATTTCCGCGCTCGATGCCTTCGTCCCATCACGGGCCTTTAAGCTTATTACCAAAGGTGGCTACTTATACTCAACTGTCACCGCGGTCAAATGCATATTTCATTTAGAAGATAGTCCCTCCTCCGCATATTTATATGGTGAAGTGATCGCGGGACTCGGTGATGTATTTTGAAACGGACAAATTAGCAAGTGGTCCGTAGCCAAAACGTCCGCGACCATTTTTTCCCTTTACACTGCAATTTCCTAACCAAGTTTTCAATAGCAGGGACGGCCGCTGCATTATGCACTCTTCCACGCAAGTGGGTCAAACGAAATTCTGATCTGATTTACTAAAACAAGAAGAGCCGAGCGCGCTGACGAAAGGGTCTCGGGGGCTTATCCGGTCAAAGGGTTAACTGTAATCAATCACCCGTGGCGAAAGCCCGTAAAATCTATCGATAAGCATTTACGGCGTGTGCGTCGAAAGGGAAACGAGACGGGCCTTTCCAAAGCGCCCCGCCATACTTAATAAACGATGCAAAAAGCCAGAGGGAGAAAAATGCCAGATGCAATAAAAGCTCGATACTCTCGATGGCCGCGCTAACTGTCGCTATCCCGCACTGATATCCGCCGCCGCCACCCCCTCCCCACGCCACCATTTTTTGCCCTTTATTATTATTAAATTACCCTTTTCATTTAATCATATAAATTACCCTTACTTCCTTCCCAAGACTCGGACTTTATTCGCCTTTGC
>JAPYYT010003984.1:0-10000 GCA_030522565.1 Ceratosolen corneri | reverse complement strand
GCCGAATTTCGTGCCTGCGACAAGAAGTTGGGGATGAAATTGTGACGCGAGCTTGTTACGGCGAAGAATCGTTGTCGCGTCGTTGTCACATCGTCGTAGCGTCGTCGTCGCGTCCTTGTCGCGTCGGCTTCGACGCTCGAGGTACGAGGAACGCTCTTCAAGTGGGACGTGATTCTCTTATATTCCGTCGAATAATAAGTTAATTACAAGTGCCGAACGCTCGAGCGTTTTGCTGGCACAATTGCTGTTTGCCACTTGGGGGCGTAATTGCGCGAGCGATCTCATTGCATCGACGAATCTTAACCCGATGAAATGCCACTTGGATGCTCTCTTTTCTAATTGCCTGTCATCTAATGCTGATTAATGGCCTGCGGTTAATTTAATAAAGTCGTGCGGGCGTCGACGGATTCGAGCCGTAAACAATTAAATTATATTCGTCGAAGCCTCGTTCCGGTGAATTTAAGGGAATCAAGAGAAGTTGATTTTTTTTTTTTAACTTCGAGCGATTGTTAAGAATTCAAGTCTCGACCATAAGCATGACGTTATCGAAAATCTTTTGCAAATTAGCCCGTTTCGCTGTATTACGTGGCTGCGTCGATCGAAAAATTCATTAACCAACCAACAATATACACAACACGATGAATAAATAATACAACCACGGCTACTAAGCCATACGTGTAAGTACTTCGTAACTCGATCGTAAAAACCAATCTATAGAAAGTAATACAAGCACAACTAACTGTGAACTACGGCAATATTTCTTTACACTAGCATAAAGTCCACAAACAACACGTAGTAAAAAAGGAAAAGAGGCAGGAATACAGACGAGAGGGCAATAGAAGATTTTAATCTGCTGTAGTTCATAAAGTTGGTACACAATAATTAGTTGAGAGCGAACTACGGGCAGAAGTGGGAATTGTGGTACCTTGTATGCTCTTGCGACCCTCGCTGGTACTGCTGGCGCTGCTCGTCGTCGAGAGCGTAGGTGAGGGATGTCTCCTACCCCGGGATCCCCCGAGAGGCACGGCGGCGGCCATCACCACGGCGCCCGCATGCGGCTCGCACTCCACCGACAGCTGGTGCAGCCTCTCTTCGTCCGTAGTGACCTTCATGTTGGCCAAATAGGCCTTCACCCTACGCACCATCTGCGCCTCCTCGAACATCTTCTTCGGGTTCGGTGCCGCCGCGGACTTTTTGCGCCTCTTTACGGTTGCCGTCTGACCGCCTGTCGAGATTGAACAATTTTTAAACAACTCGAAGGCTCGAGACTTGCCCCACCCTCGTCATTACAGCCTCAAATTTATTATCCTGCGCTCTTCTAACATACAATCACGCGAAGCTTGCAACAATTTGGGAAAATGTTGCTGCTGGATGCAGGAGCGAGGAATTTTACGGAGAGGCAAAATGAATCGTCGATGAATTGTGCAATTATGAGGAGACTAGACGGCAATTAAATTAAGCATAAGCACACACTCCTCTTACCCTGACTGCCAGTGGTCATTTGATTAAGGGCCACCATTGCCGAACTAGGCGGCTGTCCTCCGCGTTCTAACATCGTTAACAAGTCGTAAGCAGACGAGCACATGTTTGTTAAGGTTCGAACTTCCTTCGCTATCATTCGAAGCTTCTCAAAGTTTACTAGTCCTTCTACTCTCGAGTCGTTTCCGAGATGTATAAAGGTCAGATCTTTTTTAACTACTGGATAAAATGGAATCTAGAATGCAGAAGATACAAGAGACAGGCAGGTGAGTCTTCGTCACGATAATTGGGTGAGAAAATTCGGTTATATAACTTACGATCGGAGGCTGAGTTTGTTCGCTGGCAACCAACTGTCGATATTTGCTCATATTTCGGCTGGGATCCATGAGCTCCTGCAAGTCGCTGAAGAGCCTTTGATATTTACTGGGTAACTTCTCCCAGGAAGCTCGGAGCCTCGATACAGCTCCGTGACCCAAGCCCGAGACAATTGCAAACATAGAATTGAAATTTTTGCATTCTTTGCATTGACCTGTTGAGAAGATTCACATAGACGTTAATTGCCAACTGCGAGGCATTAAAATGAATGAGTGATTTGCAAACAATGGATAAGTACTTACGCGCTATTTTTATAAACTGTTTAATGATTTTACTACGCCTTACGAGATTATGTTCGGAACACACTTCCGTTACCACCCAGAACATCTCCCGATTCACCAGCTCGGCAAACTGGCTCAACATTGGCACGCCATATTTACTTTTCAATTCGAAAAGATCGTCCACGTATTCGGTAGATTCGATTTGTCTGCAAGCACAAGTAACATTTGATAATTAAAAGGCCAACTGATTTTTCTCCCTTTATCGTGTAATAAATATTGTGCAATAAATGGCCGTACAGCATAATATAATAATAATGAAATCATTTTACAAATGAATCTCTAAGGAAAATATCTAATGCACATAATATGTACGTAAGGAACATGTAAAAGTTTTATGTTAGCTTTAAAGATTTTACATTAAAATCTTGTTGTGTAAATGCAAAATCCTCTCCTTAATCAAAGAATTGTTGAAGGCTAATGAAGGCAAGGAAAGGATGAAAATAAAACAGGTTTCGTGGGTAAGGGAGCAGTTTGGGAATGCTGATATGGCCGCTGATAAGCGACTGAATAAGCCACCCACCTAAATATACTAAAGTCCTGAAGGGTCAGTTGAATGGCCACCTCGACGGCATTGAGCTGCAAAAAGTGCACCTGGGACTCCCTGACCAGGTCCGGCGCTTGTTCGTCGGCAACCAGTGTCTCGGACACCCCGTTCGTCTTGAGGTAGTACCTCGAGCTCAGTCCGATCCTTTCAGCAAGATTCTGCAGCTGGTCTGGTAGCCTCCTCTGCTTGATCATGCCACCTTCGCCGACGCTCACCTCGGCGAGCGAGAAATTCGAGCTGCTCTCCGTGATGCCGAATTCCTGTAGGGCGAGCATGACGACCTCGTGGGCCGTCGTCTCCTTGTGCACCAGCAGGTACTTGCAGGTCTGGTCGGCCTTGTAGACCTTGAGGACGTGTTCCGGGTAATCGGGCGCCCGCAGATCGTCGTAGCAGTAGAGCGACGTAAGGTCTGGGTTCGAGCGGGAGTGATAGAGGTTCGACGACTGCTGGGAGAGGCCGGTTCCGGGGGGCGTGTGCGGCGGGCCGAGAGGATCATCCGCGTGCACTCCGTCGCTGAAATTTATTGGAATAACGGTATAATGGGTGGAAATGGCTTTGGCTTCTCGGTTCGCAACTACCGCTTTCAATCGGCGCGCTTTTGATAAAATCAAACGGCACATTGTGGGCGAAATTATAAATTCGTGTTATTGTCGTTGTTGTCGTTGTCGTTGTCTTTGTAGTTGTCATTGTCGTTGTCGTTGTCGTTGTCGTTGTCGTTGTCGTTGTCTTTGTAGTTGTCATTGTCGGGAGAGAAACCTACAGCTTAGCGCTTGAGCTCACATTAGTACAGTTTGCCCAACTCTTTTATCGTTTGAGCTTCTCAAGATGTCGACCACGGATAAAAGAAGAAATACTCACTTGATCATGTTCTTTGGCAAAATGTTCATCTTCATGAGAGCCTTTTGAAACCTCTTCCTAGGCCCAAGTGTCATAAAGCCCTTGTGCTCTTTCTTCGCGTCTTTGCAAGGTGAGACGTTGCTAGTGTCGGCCGGAATGAGGAGTGGCACTCCGCCAACCATTGGGTTCAGAGGATTAACAGGTGTGAGTGGATCGACGTGCGTTGATAATCTTATTCGCGGATCAGTCTGCAGTCTTGGAAGCATTTCGGGTTTGTTTGGTCGACTGCGCGGTCGTGGTGAATTGTCCGGCATTTGCAACATCTCTTTAAACGCTAGAAATGAAATGTCGTTGTTGGCAAGGTCGAGGAATTTTCAGACGTGCACTTGCAATGGCTCGTCGTCCAAAAGTAAGGCATAATTAATACGAGTACTGCTTATTAATTACACGATTGATTAATGCACGCGCTGATTTCAAGCGCTCTACTTTGAAATCCAGCCCAAGCAAATTGCTGTCGCACACACCAATACGTACTACTACCACCACTACACAACTTACCTAAGAGGTTGGATTTGACGGTTATGCTAAGATGCGTGGAGCTGCGGAGAATTTCCAGGGCTTTCGCGTGATTGACGTGCTCGAAACTTTGTCCGTTGACTTCAAGAATTTGGTCGCCTCGTTTCAGGCCGACGTCTTCCGCCTTCGATTTCTTCTCGACTTTGGAAATGAATATACCGAATCCCCTCTCGTAACCGCCTAAAATACTAAAGTGTAGAACCTCGTCCCTGCTTGGTCTCGCTAAAACGACGTTCCGCGTTCGCGCTTTCGCCGCGCACGCAATGTTCAGCAATCTGTTTAAAAGAGAAATTCCATTTAGTACAGCGCACTCGTAATGCTCAATTTGGTCCATTGGCCTCCTCAATTTTCATAGCCTGATGATCACGATCATCGATGCCTTCAATTATGATATTAAGTAGAAATAATAATGATTATTAAGTGCCAGAATATCAAATGAAAAGCTGGTAAAAGTCGAGATAAATGGGATAATAATTGGCAATGAAAATGGTATATCATTGTTTAGTAAGAGTACGTCTGTGAGGAACGCTTATGCATTCGTTTACGTAACACTTTTTCAATTTCTTATTACATCCGCGTATTAATTACTTGCAATTAATTAACCATTTGCTTCTATTGGCTTTGCCACGACCCGCGTGCGATTATGAGATCCGTCCATACCTCGACCAAGCTGCTCTCTTATATAAACGGCGAGCTCGCGGAGAAAAGCAGGTATCTTTATTATCGACGCTGTTGCTTGATCTACGCGGATTAAACGTGCTGCTCTCGACGATCGGCTCTCGGCCATTCAAAGGCACCTCTTAATCGATCATATTCGACCAACAAATATCTAAAAATCCAGATGCCGAATGCCCTCCACACCGAAGGAATATCACTCTCAGAAAAGCCGAAAATGCCGCTTATTACTACAAATTACTCTCCCGGTCGCGCGCAAGAACTGCTGATGCGTTGTACCTCTGCTGTCCCTGCATCTTCTTTAGCTCGAGGCAGGCCTCGAAGGCCTCCAGGAACTCCATCATTGCTGGATCGGTCTCGAAGTCCGTGAAGTGATTGTTGACCCAGAGTAGGACAACCCGCGCGACCCTGTCCCTGACCTCGGCCTGTTCGAACCAATCGAGCAGCTGCGTCGCGACGAAGAGCGAGTTGTCGACGAAGGTGCGATGCGTCAGCAGAAAGTCCTCGACGTAGGTTGGATCCGTGTTACTATTCTCCTCGATCAACTGGAGCATTAGTCGATCGGGGGTGCCCCTGATGACTACGTGGCCGCGCCGCGCCCCGCCGTCCAAGGCGCCTCGGTGCTCGGTCACGAGGATCACACGACCGTTCTCTTCGTGCCGCCTCGTGTTCTCCTCGCCCTGGTGCTGGATTCTGTAGTAGTCAGCTTGAGTGACGCAGACGAACTGGCAGTCGTCGCACCTGCAAATACGAAGGAGCGAGCGTCCGCGTGAGTTATCGTGGCACTCCTCGGCCATTGAATCATTTTACTTGCTTTATTTGCCATTGTCTTTCCCGCTGTATTCACCAAGCTTTGCAAGATAATTAACTCGAGCGAAGGATAGTGCGAGCTGCTTCGTGATTTTTATTTATTTCCGCGGTTTTTTATGCGCTCCATTGAGGCGGCACGAAATGGCGTTGGGGCAGTTATTTTGCAAAAAAATGTACGAATTATGACCGTATTATACCGTATTACCACACGTCATTCAATCATTAAAATATCAATATAAATTTTGATATAATTCTAAAGTATGATTAACATTCGATCACTCCAATGGAGTATTAGACTTTTCATATCCTTAAATAAAAAGACGTGATTCCGTTAAAGCAAATTACATTAGAAAACTATTAACAATGACTCAACAACATGTCACGTGCAGAATACTTTGACACTTATAGCTACAATCTGAGGAGAAAAGTAATTTATTTTACATTTATTTAATTTACATGATTTTTCAAATAGTTAATTACCATTGCAACAGCAGTAATTTTCTAAATATTGTAAATAAACAGGAAAGAGCGGTTTCTAAAGCTGTAAAAATTTCAAACCATATCACTCGTAAATTGCACTTAACAAAGGTAAGCCCAATTTACATTAATACATTATTGTTAATTATTAGTTTGCGCAACAATTACACCAAAAAGATATTACTCACTTTGTCCTCATAATACCACGGTGCAACAGCCTTTCCATCGTAGGCAAAATACCAAAACTGTCTCCCACGTGCAACTGCTCGACATCTCCACTATTATATTCGACTTCCACTGTACCATTAATAAGAACACTCCAACTATCTAGTTCCTCTCCATCGGTAAGAACTACCATACCCGCGCGTTCGACTACTGCAAATACCATAACTGCACATAAAGCTCGTCGCACCGCTAGAGTCATATTTGTAAAGGCCTTAAGATGCTGCGTAAACTCTAGGAGAACTTCAATGTCATCTTCGGTCCTCTCTACCGGATCTTTCTCCAAGCATTCTCTAACCGTATCGCGCACGGTTAAACTCTGAAATGTCAAATAAAGCAAGTAATTACATTGAATGAAATTACAATACTCAAGCCAGACAAAATAAGCAAACTGGTCGCACTTACATCCATACTCTCGGCAAGATCTTCCTCTTCGTCGCTGTCGACTATTGACTCCACGAGCCCAGAGAGGTCGACCTCATCCGGATCTGCGTCCAAGGAGCTCTGTACGGATGTCATTGTATCGGAGCCACTGTATGCCGAACTAGTATCACTGGAGTGGCTGCTTCGATTCGACTTCTGATAAAGTTCTGGCCGGCCAGTTAGGCCTTGTGAAAACTGAAACACATTAATCAAGGAACACATTGATTATGAGATATAGACAGATTTGTAAAATAAATGTACAATCCTTCTTCTATAAATATCTTATGAACATATTCCTGCACACACATATCTATTATAAAGATTTTATTAAAATTCAATTGAAATTAATGATCCTTGATCTTAACAAACTATGGATTCTTTTAACAATGGAAAACTAACAAATAAGCAGGAAGCACAAACCATTATATAATTTAAAAAACATACATTGTTTCTGATAATAATTATTTATGGAAAAGCAGAAGTACAACAGTATTGCTTTTATGGGCAATAATATAAATTGATGCAGTTTCCTATTCAATAGAAATAAAGCCTTACTACTACCAAATACTCAAATACAACCGCATAAATTATGAATAATTAAGCATTAAGTCGATTAAGTATTTTATTTACAACTTGCAATAGAAATTATAAAAGTACTAGTACGGTTAAAAAATGTCTTAAAAAATTATTCAACTGAAAAATGCTAATTTATTGGCTTTGCAATCATTTAACTTCCTATTTATTAAGTCTTTATTTTATAAATTTAATTCAGCCATAAACGTTTCTCCAAAGGCTAATTGCTTGTCCACTAATACTTAGCAGTTGCTAATACTTTTATTATGATTTCAAGTACTCTTAAAACATCTTACTCATTTAACGGTATAAAAAGTCTAATGATTTCAAGAATATAACCATATAGCTTGTTCTAGGTACCACTTAACATTTACCTCGGCTTTCATTGTTAATTGGAGAACAAAGAGATTCAACAATTGATATTTGCTATTAAAACAAAATCCTTATATATCAATGAGCGCATGTAAGAAGATGTATTTTATAAAATTTGTCCAAATTTATGACACAATGATAATTCAATGTTTTTTGGATTTGAACAAATTTGTGCGGTTTGTAATTAGAATTTTGTACAAAAAAAATGCAACAATTCAATGAACTTCAAAGTGTATAGAGGAACCACATCGTTGCTCATGTCGTTTTAATTGTACTATTTAAATAATAATCAAATAGGGTCTTATACGATGGGACAGAAGTAATTATCTAATGAATAATAATTATATATTTTTTACTTGCATTGTCATATAGGCATACATGAACTACACACTCGCATCTGAATACAAAGGGAAATTAAAGTTGAAGGTGAAAATTAAATTAATTTTAAAGAATCTACTCCAGGCTATCGAACGAGTAAAACGAACGAGCATATCAACAACGTTTACGTAGCAATAAGCACAATAATAATAAGAATTATAATGAATTTATGAAAAACCATACAATATTGCACGAGAGGTAAAAAAGATATAATAATAGCGGTGTTGAAAGGCAGCTCTTTCTAAACGAAAATACGCGTAGGTTACATTAGACGAAGTATGGGAGCCCGAGAAAATAGGAAAATTAAATTTCCCAGGTCATCGTTTGTCTTTCTCACGTCGCAGGTCAAGAAGGTGAAGGCGAGTGCGCGCAGGAGGAAGAGAGAGAGAGAGAGAGAGAGAGAGAGAGAGAGAGAGCGGAATAACGAGTGCGTAGACAGAAACGACAACAGGAGAGCGAGAGGGCAATATACCAGGAATGGGCGTGATTACGATGGGAAAGAGGGCGCGCGGAGGAGGCGCGCATAAAGATTAGGTTAGGACGGGCACGACCTGACATCACGCAGAGAGGCGCAGTGTCTCCTCGGTACTTAGGATCATACACCGACTCTGAAAACATTTCTAGCAAAGCCATTTACTACGGCCAATCCTTTGACCCTCACGCTGTGCGCTTACGATTCTCTTAGGCCGCGCGCACATCAAATCAGCGAACTTCGCACCTGGACAATCGTAACTAATACGGTGGCAGGTTGAACAGAGACAAGAGAGCATCGGTTAAGAAAAACGAAAGAGAAATGCGCGCTCGTTTTTCCCGTGAGCTCCCTTCATCGGCACACGCATACGCCTATCTCCCTTTCTATCTCTCTCTATCTATCTATATATCTCTATCTCTCTCGTCGCAGCCGCCGCACTGACTCCTCTCGCCCCGTCGCTCGCGAGGGGCCCATTCGACGGCGGCCATGAAAATTAATGCTTAGGCAGAGAGAGAGAGAGAGAGAGAAAGGGAACGACGACAGTGGTAGAACGTATGAGAGAGACGGTGATAGCGTTCTCATGCTTCAAAGCGACGCTGCCCTCCTCCACCTCCACCCCCACCTCGTTCACCTCCTTCGCTTTACCTTCCCCCTTTACCGCACCATCGGCTAAAGATAAGTGAACAACAAGCGAATGGCAACAACAACAACAACAACGACGACGACGACGACGACGACGACACCAGTGATAATAATAATAGCAATAGCAATGAGAGAAAATAGATAGCTAAGAGTCGACGAGCACTCACTTGGTACATGCCGCCGAAGGTATCCATCTCCCTGTCCCGTTCCCTCACACGCGCACACTATAAGACACACACACGGGCGCAAAACTCGCGCCCGTTTTGCACTCGCGCCACGCACTGAGGTTAAGCGCCGCCGACGACGCCGCTCACCTCAAGTCCACCCAGCCTCGGCGCGTCGCGGCATTTCACAATCGCTCCTTCCACGCATACGTACGTTACGAACAGAAGACGTCAGGCCCGCGACGAGGCAACAACGGCCGAGTTAAATCGCTCGGTGCGGCGCTGCGCCAACCGACCGACCGCGCTCTCACGGACGTACACACGACGACTACGAGGACGGGCGAATTCCACTGGCGCGGCGCGAACGCGCCGCTAAAGGCGCTCCGGCTGCTCTCTCCCTTCACCCTCCAATCCCCCCCTCCGCCCGCCCCCCCGTCGCCGGCCTAACCCCACCCCGTCTACGTTGCGAGTTCGCGCGCGCGCGCGGGCGCTGGTACACACACACACACACGCGTGCGCTCAAGGCACGCAGAGGCCCTCGCCATCGCCCCACGAGAGCTCTCGCTCGCACACGGGATAAGTGAGCCCCCTTCTCTTTCTGATCGCTCTCTCTTCCGCGCGCGCTCGCTCGCTAATACTACTAATGGTACACAACTCAGCGGTGCGTTCGCTCTCTGCCTCCCCGCCCCCCTCCACCCGC
>JAPYYT010003983.1:0-19324 GCA_030522565.1 Ceratosolen corneri | reverse complement strand
TTTTTTAAAAGCGTCATACCACTTATGAATTGCCCGAGTAGATAAATATGAGATTGGGATTAGCCGACGGTCGGTAACGGTTGCTTTTTATAAAGAGAGGTTTTTCATTCGTAGGAGCTTCGATAATTTATGTTACATTTCTTTATCTCCAATTTCCAATCTTCCTATTCACGCTACAAGTGCCGTTCCGAATTTAGATCAATGTCTCGCATTGTTCCGTTGGGATTTATTTGGCTCTCGGCAAATTCGACCTTTTCAAATGGAGGCTGACCTTAGTGGCGAGTCTTGAGGTCGCTGAATTAATAATCGAGGCTTCTGCTCTATAGTGGGAGATTTTTTTTATAGTGTCTGAAAGTTCGAGGTCGACAGCTCTTTTATTTAAATTACTTTTAAGGTTCCAAAGCCTCCAACTTGTAAATTTGGAGTGACGAATGCAGCAGTCGCTCCTTTTCGTATCTTAATGAAACATTTCCGTTGTCGTAAAAACGTGGGATTATCAAAGCTTATTATTCTTATCGTGGCACTTTCCGAAAGAGGCAATTGACTTGATCTTTTCGTTTATTATAGTAAAGTATTTATGGTGATAGCAAGGACAGAATTTATTGTGTACGAATTGAGTCTTTGAGAGTAAAGTGGTAAACTTACGACATGTTGAATTGCTTCAGATGGTATTCCCTATAATAGTAAATGTTGTATGCGTTATGATAATATAAACTCCCTATCGTACGAGATTACTCATGTTTTGTTTTATTAGAATAAGATTTATATGAATTTCTGGATCAAATGAATAATAAGCATTTTATTTTTGATTATTCGTATGTTGTAAGACAACAGTCATTATGTTAATTTTTATTGAAAATGGATTTTATTCATTTGTCGTGCATGAGTGTATCGAATAGCTCACAGACCAGATAAAAACACAAAATATGAGTAAGATTTATTTATAGGTGCATCATTATTAAAAACATATATATTACTCTCATGACGAATTAGTGAAGTGTCTTTTTCATAGATAATAATTCGAAATAATTATACATAACTACATAGTATTCTTATTTATCTTCATTCACTTGATTATCGTGCAAAACAAAATAACTAAAAAAATTTAATTCATGTCTTATTTAAATAAGATAAAATTGCTTGAAATATTCGTGATCTTCACATTTTATATATACATTCTTATTGTTTATTTATTTATTGTTTTAATAATATTTTAAAGACGTAATTCAAGGATAGTATTTTTTGTATCGCAAGCGATTTTCAAAGTGGTCTCGTATAAAAAGCTTTTTTATCGTTAATTTGTTATCGTTTTTAACAATTAATTTGTTTTTTTTTTAAATAACTTTTAGTTTTATAATTATAGCGTAAAAGTTTTTAATAGGTTATTGTTTTTAATAATTTATCAAATAGGTAAAATTCATAATTTACTTTTATTTGTAATGGGAATTTTTGAGAGTTTCATCTTCCATGAAAACTTCTGCATCTTTACTTTATTTACTGGAAAGTAGTTTATTACGTGTGAAAGAAAAAGAATCAATTTAAAAAACTACTTTATTATTAAAAATAATTTACAATGGCAAATAATCAGATTTTCATCAGTATTATTGTTGTAAAGTACTTAGCCGTACCATTAAATACTTTGACTAATTTTTTTTACAATTACAGCAATAAATTCTTAAAATAATTTAATTGTTTGATTGAAAATTATAATGTTACTATTTGTATCGTATGCTTAACTTTTTAAAAATGATTGATTTACTGTGTAATTTATCGTGACATGTAAGAAATAATTATTTTTTCATTTATTCAGTTATTATTAAATACTTCTTCTTTCTCTCATTGTAAACTTAATTAAACATAACTATTTATTTATTAAGTACAAAAACTCATATTATTCAATAATTAATTATTTTGTAAATGAAAAATTTCAATGTTAAAAATGTAGTTTCTGCATCTCCGGCAATAATATTCATTATAAATATGCCACGAATTACAGCATTTGAAAAAAATAAACTAGAAAAAAAAATAAACAGATTAGTTTTCAAAGTCAAAGGTAATTTCTTTAGTACGGTAGTATTTGTCCTAAGTTGTACAAAGCACCCTCAGTCGAATAATCAAATTTTATAAAGAATATTTAGCATAGACATTTACGAGTCATCGACATTATTTAATATTAATAAATGTAATTGAATTATAATATAATCAAGATGGTAAGATCTCACGCTGTTTAGTGGGCCTCAATTCTAATAAAAGCGTTTAAGAGGACGCCTTTAAGGAATTCGTCGGGCCTTGATTCAAATTAAACTCAACAAACAGTGTAATTTTTTGTACGCTATAGTCGTTATGCCTTTGAGTCGATAATATTGATGCAGCGACAATGTCGTGACGTTTAATGGCATTAACAGTTTGTTCGACGGCTAACAGCAACTTCGCTTTCTGAGTATGTCACTTTTAGTCTTTATTGAATCACGTAATTAAATCTTCTTTGGCTGAGTGATATTTATTTTTTATTAATGGTTTTATAAACCTCAAACGTAGTATAATGTATGCATAAAATGTGTTTTAATTGAAAAATTTGCTTAACTTTTGATTTGAAGAGTTAGGTTATCTCTTCTTGCAAGATTAGGGAATGTTTGATTAGTAGTTTACCGTTTCCGCTGTAGAATATTGACCAGGCGAGTTAAAGGATTATTTTGTGTAAACAAACCCATAAACATTTGCAATTTGTGTAAATTTGTTTAAATTAAAAGATTGTCGTATAAATAATTGGATTAAAAAAAAAATATTAAAAAAATGCATTTAATTTATCATCGTTAATAACATTGGAAATATTAGTGACTGATTAAATCGATCGATTTTATTGAAATATTTTCACAAATTATCTTTGATTTATAATAATCTTTTAAATATAAAGGATTATTTGTCGTACGTATTTTTATTATATTTTGTGCTACACGTTCTCGTTCGCATATTTTATTCCAAACAAATGTACATTTAAAATTATAGGTAAACTTGTGAAAATTCTATCGGAGTTGCCTATCAAAAATAAAACTTTAAAATCTCTCGTATGTATTATCTGAAAAACGTGTTCTTATTGATAATAGTGAAAAACTTTCTTTAATCTTTGGTGTATATAACAATTCATCGTAGCTTCGATATACGAGGTATATCGAATCGTTAAACAGTCCAGTTTTTATAATTGAATAAAAAACACGTCTTTCTAGTTTCGAGTTCACAACTAAGATAAAGTATGAATGTAAATTTGCAATAGCAATATTCTAGATGTTGTACAGAGTCATAATTTGCCAATTAAAATCGAATAATGTAGTTTAGTAAAAAAAAAGGAATGTTTTACTGCTCGATACTGAGATGATTCTTTTCATCATACTAGCTTAATAATTCGTAAACAATTTTAAACAATTATAAATAAAAATTGTACTTTTACGAACAATCTGCATGAAGTTTTACGGTAAAACGAGTTTGATAAAACAAAGAGCTTATAATATCCATTTTCGATATATTTTAATAAGTGAGTTAGGCAAAAGTACTTTATTTAGAAGCTAAGGCCAAACTAGCAATTTGCCCATAAACTTTGAAAGTCCGCTCTTTCTCATAGCCCACGCAATTTATTCTATCGCGTTTATAATCATCTTGAATTAATTGGAAAATTTTGCGCGATTATTGAGACTCAAAAAAATTCAGTGTCTTTACGATATAATACGGCCACCGTTTCTTTCACAGCAGCGTCGAGTGCAAAAAGAGCAAGGACTGCAAGGAGGACGTCAGTGCCCGGGCGACAGTCGAGGTCACACCGACCTCGGTTCCGGAGTCGACGGCATTTGACGTTCCGCCCACGATACCCAGCAGCAAGTAAGTTAACACTGAACTACCAAGTCAATGGTACTCAACGGCTCCGAGTTCGGTATTTATTGCGTTTTTAGTGCCCGCTTGTTTTGTTATGATTGCGCACCTTGGTAGCTTGTAATTTCAGACGATGGTGACGAAGTTCATCGTACGACTCATCGGTTAATTGATTATAATGGAAATTGGTAATTTATGGGGATACGAAAGTTATTAGTTGGGGTATCTGAAACGCGAAGATTAACGCTCTCGATTTGCTCGTTTTCGTATTAGATATAATAATATATATATATATATATATATATATAACTATAAGATATAATATAATAATATCAGATAGAAATATTGAGATACGGATTTAATATTAGCTGTGCTGTTTGAAGGAATAATTTGCCGTATAGGTGACTGCAAGCAATCAATTTTAATAATTATTTTAATATTCACAATGAACTGAATAATCAAATGAATTTCATATTTTTCAATGCTTACACAGTATGATATTAAATTCGAGCGTACATAAATTAGAACGGTATAGCATTTCAGTGAAATAGAATTTCAATTTGAGTATTGTGTACAATTTATACATATCTTAAGCCAAAGTGTAAAAATGTGTCGCAACTTATCATTGTAATTGATAGATTAATCCAATTATAATTGAAATATAACATAGAAATGGCGATGGTTGTCTTCAAAACAAATTTAAGCGTAGTATTGTTTGGATATTAAAAAACTATTAACCATAATTTATTATAAAAAGAGGTTTTTAAATTTTTTGTTGCTTCATATTCGACGGATAATATACAATACTAAATAGTAGTAACAATGGATGTAGCTTTGTCAATAAGTGGTATTTCGATTCATATAAATAAACAATGCCATTAGCTTCATAGTTGTTAGGTTGTAGATCTTTTTTTTTCATTTTCTGCTGTATGGAATATATAGAGTTTATTGATCTGTACTTGCTTCTTAAAGTAAATCAAGTCAATGACTTTGCTTTGGCATTGAATCGAGTTTAAATGTAATTTCTTGCTCTTGTTTTGTTAAACAACTAATTTCCCACACAAAGCAATTGTCATCACACATACATGTCTACTTTTTATATACTTGCAAGAATATAAGAATTGTTCATTAATTGGTGTAGATTACGCGTTGCTTAAATTGTGAAATGCGACAAAGAAAATCAGTGATTTTGGAAGTGAATTTTGTTATTCATTATTGCAACAAATTTCAACACAACGAACAAAAACAATTACATAAAATAACTAATCGGCATGCGAATAAGGTGGAATTAATTGAAACATGTAATAATAGTTCCTTTTCTCCCAATCGTTTAGGACGTCAGAGAACAATAATTCGATGCATCAAGAGAACCGTAATCGCCGAGCAACGCAGTTAAGGTTCAAGACACGACCTTCGAGCTTCGATGCCGCCCTCATCGTCTGCGGCAAGGCCAAAAATTCGCTAATGGTCACATCGACGCCCAGTTCATTGCAACGTCAGAACATGAGGATGTGGGACGTAACCTCCTCGTCCGGTTGCTCCTCCGACTCCGGCTCGAATTCCGGTAAATTTCACGCCCGGTCCCCTAGTCGTGCACTTCCTCATCCACAATCTCGTGCATTTCCGGCAGATCTGGACTCGGAGACCGAGTTGAGAGTCAGCGGCAACGTGAGCAACGAGGAAGGCAGCACAAAGCTGGGAATGACCGCGGAGGAAGAGGAGGACTTCCGGTTGACTCTGGGCCGGGGCTACTTCTCGCGGTCGAAGAAAGATCGCTTCCTGAACCATCTGAGGCTCGAGAAGCGGCTTAATGACCTTACTAATGAGTACTTTGGAGTCGTACGTAAAAGCCAGAGGCGCAACCTCCAGAGGCGCCACTCCGGTGACCTCCATCGGATCATTTGAGAATTGTTTTTAGCTGTTTCTCCCATTTTATAACTGCTGTTGTATTAGATCGTTTTACACGATAGAGTGCGAGAGGTGTGATGTCACTGTGTTGTGATTCGGCGTATGCGAGGACTAACGAATATACGGAGGCCAGATTGTAAGTTCCGCTTATTACCGCCCAGCCATTTTTATTATTACTCAAACTTGAATTAGTTATGCCCCACGCGAGGAGTTATTACTACTGTCACTGTCCATTATAAGTGAGATTATTGTAGTTTAATTGGGTGAGTATTTAATATTGGCTTGGCCGACGACACTTCCGCTTGATTCGAATAATATTTTATGAATACAGTTACGAGCGAAATTGGAAAATATGTTGTTACGCGTGCGTGGATGAATTTTCGTTGTCTACAGGGGTTGTTTAATTATTTAGAACGTTCAAAAAGTTTTCTTGAGAATTATCGAGTTGGCAAAGCTATTATGTTCTAGTTGCTATTATTAAACGATTAAATAACTGTATTACCCTAAGTAAATAGATATTACAATCACTCACACTTACTATCAATTTTTATTATAACGCATTATCGTACTTAATTGTCTAGTGGTTAAAATTAATTTTAATAATAAATAATATTATTTTACTTACGAATTTCCAATGCAACGTTTCATTCTTTTATTTTTATATACTTTTCTAAAATCCCATTATATGTACAATTCTGTAATATATGATTCTGTTTTTATAAATGCGCACAGTTTCAAAAAGCTCTTTAATTGTGTTTTCACTACAAAAACGTCTATTCATTGTTAATAATTTTAAAATACCTTTTGATTTAAAGGTATTACAGTTATTTAACTGTAAAAGGTTTATAATTGCAAGAAGCAATTAAAATATTAGCAGCCTCTTAAGACGATGATATTTAAGTGTCGCCATTTGGTCGTACCGGAAATGTAAAACTATAAGTAAATCAATTTTTGTCCCCTATTACCGATGTACAATATTCATAAGACTCAATACGTAATTTGTTGATTAATACTTAAATTGTAAAAAGGTCAATTTATGAAAAAAAAATGGCAATTGAATATCGAAAGTAAGACTGATCTATTTCATTTAAATTTGTTTTAAAGATAATAACAATATCTGTATAGTTTTTAACAATTTCTATATACTAATGAAAGACTCGAGTGAGAAAAAAGTGCAGTGTTGTAAATATCATTGACGTATATAAAACATGTTAAAACTAGTCTGTTGAATGTGACACAAGTTTGAAAATTTTTCGTCGAATCCAGTTACTATTAGAGAGAAATAGGTAGTAGAAATAAAAATATAATCATTAACCACTGGCAATTATTTTCATAATACATGTATCATTATTAAAAATCATTTCAAATGGCAGCACAGAATATATGAACTATCGTTATTACCAAAAACGTGCGATATATGTATGTTAGTCTTTTAGATTCATTGAAAAATGTACAATTTGTTTTGTCGCAATAAACAATTTAGGTAAGAAACCGCGATGGGAAAGAGAGTAATTAAAAGACGATTGAATTTTTCTCATTAATTTTCATTCGTCATTTTCTCAATTGCTTACAAATCAAATATTGTTTTGACATTCATGAATTTGTATTAATTTTTCAATTTTGAATTTTATAACTATAAAGGTTATATCGTTTCTTTTGCTTCATTTAGATCTGCACTTTATTAACCTTCAACTTGTAACAATATCAATGCGTTTATATTATATAATTAGAAATAAAACCGATAGTATTTTCTCAATATTTTCTTTACTTTTAAATAGTAAAGACATTTCGTTTATAGAAGTACGGCATGTTTTATTTAATAGTTTAAATTTCAGGCGAGATTATTGATTTTACATCAAGTATGCACACATTTATATGTATATATATTTGAATGTTTTCACTGAAGAGAGTATAATTTAAGAATTGTCTGATGATCCGGTTGAATATTAAACTATTTTTAGAATTAAATTTTTCAAATGACTAATAAATAATAATTTCAAATAGTTGTATTTTATTCCTCCATATGTTCTTAATTACGTAAATATAACTACTGTATTTATGAATTGTTTAGATATTTAGTTTCGAACGAAGTTCTTGGGCAAAGTTTTCAAGATCTTATCCCTCCTTCATTATAGCTGTGTGCAGTGTATTAAATTTCTGATAATACAAGAGATCAACAATAAACATTTGTACTCATATACAATTAGTTCTGCTTTCTCGCAGCTTTTTTTCAACGCATCAAATAACAATACTATTTTCGAATAATCTAGACATCAGCTAATTTTAAAGATAGTAGATTGCTTAGCAATGCTCAAAGCTGAATTTTTCTCTTATAATTAATGTGTGTGATGTTATACATCGTAATGTATTAATGAATCTTTCAAGGTTATATATATATACTTGAATATCATCACTGAAAGTATTTAATTGTTTATATATATATATATATATATATATATATGCTATATATATATATATATATATGCACGTACACAGTGAGTGTGTGTGCGCGTACTGATTGAATTGAAAGACGTAATAGTTGTTTTATCCTTCAACAGGTATATCAGTATTTTGTAAATGAGGCCTTACATTAAAATGAGTCGATATACTATTACGTTACCATTGTATGGTTGATGTTAATATAAACATGCATATAACATCTAAAAATTTATATTAAATAAAAAATATTAAAATAATTCAATACTAAAAACATATATTGTAATTTTTATTGACGTTGCACAAAGCATCTATGGTGAATATAGAAGTAATTGCACAAATTAATATACTTTGTACTTGACATTAGTAGAGCTTAAAGCCTTATTATGAACTAAATAATCCTATGTAGGAGAATTATTTACAATGAGATAATAAAAAATTGAAGAACATCCTAATATTGTGAAGAAAATTATGTGTTGTGCTAATCCATTTATATAATATATTTGTCAACAATTTTTTTGGCATCTTATAACTCCCATTGAGACGTTGAAGAGTACGAGTTATCAAATACTTGTTAAATACTACAAACATCAGAGATTGTTTTTGAAAATTTGCGAGCGTTAAGAAATGTGCCGTTAATTTAGCGTGCAATGCGATGTCATAGATGAAACTATTTAGACTTCCTATTAACTTTTTAGTTTCGTTGTTGAAGCTACGGCAGTTATTACGTGTCAAGGGATTATAGATCGAGCCCAAACTACTAAAAGCGAGTATGTAGAGGAGGAGTCGAGGAAACATCTGCCGTGACCCTTATTATTGACATCCCACCGAATGCCGATATTATAATAGCAATTCTCATCTATACGAGTGAGGCTCGTATAATACCTGACGTATTACTTAGACCTGGAAATAATTCGAAAGTAGGGATAATAAATGAATTTTATTTGTTATGTGTTTAAGGAAGAAAGCGGACTCTGTGTTTATTATTCGCTAAAAAATATTTTATTATACTATAAAGTGAAAATTGCCCGGACGGCTGTTGTAGTATAATATAACTGAAATTAAAAATTTTGATATAAAAAAATTATATAATATAAAATATTAAAAAAACTTCGCTATTGACATTCACATAAATTTTATTTAGATTTTTTGAGCTTATGATGATTGACATTGTCAAGTAAATTAAGTGATCGATTAAGTTAGGTTCCCTTTAAAAATAATTGAAAATAATATTGATAGTATGATAGTAAATTTGACAGATTAGCTGCAATAGTTATCATTTGTTTTAATGACCTTCAGCATGTAATATATCTTGATAACACAGAATATTTAAGATAAAAAATGTATAGATATTTTTCTCATTATTGAATGGCGAATAATGTAAATATTTCCACTATGCAAGAAGTAGGATAATTCTTATCTTAATTTTAATTTCATTAACTTCAAATCGCCCCACATACGCTATTATTGTATCATTGAGATTCTTCTAATGTTTAATTATTTAATTTAATTTAATTATTGTTGAAACATTATTGAAACTGATAGATAGAAATTATTATCATACTTTTTAATGGCAGCCATTATTTTTAAGACATAAAGTGAATTTTATTCATTAATAAAATATTTCACTTTTGTTAACATTTTTATTGATCGAATATCAATATATTTACATGTAAATTTATCAATACGTTTTTGTGTGTGGGTGTGCGAGAGAGAGAGAGAGAATAAAATTGATATATAATATTAAGTACAGCCTTACAATTTATTTTTATTTTTTGTAATAAATATTTGTTAAATTATTAGTATAATGTTAAAGTATTTAATTTTCCTGACTTAATTATCCTATTCATTGACAATAGATTAAATTTAGCCAAAACTTCATTGTCAGTTTGTACTTTATAACAGAAACTTTATCAACTTTTTTAACTGTGTATAATTCTAATAGCACAAATTTATTCAATTTTGTGGTCTACTTATATGATATAATGCAGAATAAGTATAAATAGCTATGATGGACTCCAATGCTGTTTTTAAAATTATTTTATTTTTTTATAATCAATTGAGTTTATATTGAAATAATTATTTTTGTATAGCAAGTACATAAAGTTTTATAATAAAAAAAAATTGTTAAAGATGATCGAAAAAATATACATATAAAAGATATTTTATAATATATTTATGTTTCTCGCAAAAAATATATTTCATCACGAAAATATTTTTAAATATAGTTCGTAAATGGTTTTATCACAAAATAAATTTAAAAATAAAAAAACAAGATAAAAATATTTGGAAAGTATAACATAAAATGAGCTAAAATTCAAAGATTTGCAATATTGATAGTATTTATATTATTAAAATCTTTAAAATTAAATTTTTTGAATTTCATTATGCCTAATATAGATGCATGTCTTGCGAAATTAATTTGCATTAATAATAAACATTTTATTGAAATATGTATATATTTACGGAATAGAAAAGTAATATAATGTAATTAAATATTTCAAATATGAAAAAAATTAACTTTTGTATATTAAAATCAAATAATAATCTTCAGTAAAATATTTACTGCATATATTAAGAATCTATTTTTTCATAGCTTCAATATTATAGGAATACGAAAACTACATAGAAAAGAAATAAAACCGTTTATTATTTTCCATGCTTAAAAATTATAAAATTCTTGGAAAACTATAGTTTTAGGTATCTTCAATCTAGTAATAAATGTCACATTAATAACCAATACGAATAAAGTAGTTTGATTTTAACTTATCAATCAGGATCATCTTAACGATAACATATTAATACATCAAAGTTTTAAGACGTTTCAATAATAACCTGACTTCTTAAGATTGTGTGCTTATTTTATTTAAATTTTTTAAATTGATCATATCATAACATTTATTTGCGATTTTCTCTTTTTGTTGTTAATCAATCCTCAAAAATAGAAACATCGATTTGCAGGAAAAGCAAAAGTTTTCAAAATAAATTACAGAAATATATTTTAAAAATAACCAAAATTCTTTCAATAATTAATTTATTATCTTACAAACTTCATGATAGAATATGATTTATTTTTATGCTAAACTAATATTTTAATTATGAATAAAAAAAATCTATTTACAAATGTTTCAACTGTTTGTACGAAAACACGATTTTTAAATTTTCTTTACTTGTGTATATTATAAACTATAAAAGCTTTATTCATAACAAATTTCTTTATTTATATGAAGTTGAAATTATTGTACATTATTATATAATGAAATCGTTTTTACAATCATGTATATAAAATATATAAAATGGTTTACTTGAAGTTTTAAATTTTCTTATTATAATAAAATTTAATTTTTTGTTTTCATAACGAAAATGTATAACAATTAATTTGATTAAAATTAATTTGATTAACAGGAAGCAGCATCCTAATTTATTATGTTTTTATCTTTTATTTTCATTACTGAACATAGAAACTTTGCTTACTAATTTTTTCTCATCTAAAGGATAAATTCTTCTATTAAGAATTATTATGCTAAAATTATAAACATTAAATATAACATATATATTACATTTAATAAAGTTTTAGATTCTAATAATTAATTGCTCCTTACAATTATCTATAATAATTTGTTTATAATAAATATAAATTATACCTATTGATCATTTTTATTACAAAAAGTATATTATAAATATTGTTTTATGTTTAATAGTAATGTAAAATAATAATTAAAAATATAGATATAGTCTTGTATACTTTATTCATTAAAAATAAAAAAAAAAAAAATAAAATAAATATAATTTCTGTAAATCGTAATTAGTAAAAAAAGCTTATTAATGTTAATGTCATACAATTATTTAGTTGTTAAGGTACTGTTAAAAATTCTCATTTTTCATGTGCTTTCTTACAATGATTATAAAGTAGAATACAATATTAATATTCATATTCTTCATGCTCTATGATACATTTGCCATCAAAAACTCGAGACAAAATTAAAATTTAATTTCATAATACATTTGATATTTTAAGTACTTTCATTAAGTCTTATTGATAGACATAAATCTTGATTGACTTTCTATTTCAGAATAAAAAAATAAACATGAAAAGAATTTGTGGTCGATTTGGTGTGTTATAATGCAGCCATAACACGAAAATAGAAATTCCTGACGAAATGAGCATATGATTAAAGATATCAATGTACTTTTTTCTATTTCGATACTGAAATACCGTTAAATGGTATTCTATAATTTTTTTTGTAAATTATATTGTAAAGATTCTTTGTATTGAGCATTTTTTAATGAAATATTCAAAGAAACCGGTATAATGATTTTTTTTCAAATCCAGTAGGTTTAAAATCTGTGTAAACTTTCACAAACTATTTATGAGAAGAAAGTAGTGTTTCTTTTGTCGTTTTAATAATGTTGGAAACTGTGGTTATGAAACTGGATTTACTGTCAATTAATTTTTGATGATATTGATCCAACAGTGCTATTATAAATAAGATTATTTTAAATAATTCATGACTTTAAGGTTTCATAAAAATCACATGTTGACAGTAAAACAGAGGTAATGATGTGTTTAATTATTGAGATATAATTTTAACGAGTCACTAAAATAATTATCTATTAATAATACCTGCAAATTAATGATTAGTTTTTTTAAGACCTCAAATTTACGTATTAGATATTTACAATTTCTTATCATATTAATTATTTTACTTTCAAAATAGTCATAGAGTACAATTTTAATTTGCATATAAATACTACATAAATAATCTAAAATAATCATTATAGTTAATATGAACAATAATTATTATTATTAATATACTAAACATTTTTTAAATCAAAATTCAACTTATGATTAAAATCTGCATTTAATTATATATATTTTATTATATTATATATTTTGATTATTTTTTTTATACACGAGAGATTACATCTTTAGATTTGTTATCATTACTACTGAAACTATTTTATCTTCGGCTCTAATATTAACGAAAGTTTTTTTTATCAATTATTAGAAACGTTATTTACGATATTCGATGCTTGAGCATTTAATATCTACGACAATAGAAGCGTAATATTTTAAAGCAAGCGTTGTTAAATAAATCATTTGAACGTTTTTTTCAGCAGTCAAATTTAATACGTTAAGTTACCAATACGCACTTATTCCATCTACAATAAAAGTAAAATTATATTAGTAAAATAAGTTGAGATAGAATGTAATTAGTAATATAAATTTATGCCTTTTTTGATATAGATTTGATAAATATAATTATCAAGTATAATCAAGTTTTCAACAATTGTACGGTAAGTATCTCGTAAATATTAAGTGTTGGATTACATACTTTATTCATTGTCAATAAGTTTTTAATAACTCATGATAGCAATTGTAATAAAATCTATAACATATTTCTGATTTTATATTTTATTATTTAATGGTTTTCAAAAAATTTTGCATTATGTTAATGAATAATATAAATTGCAGTGAAAATAGATTATTAAAGTATGAGAAGCCATATTAATTATATGAAATCACATAATATAAATATTACATAAATATTAAATATTATTGATTATTTTTTCCAACGGTTGCTAAATAAAAATAATTTATTCTTTGTTATCGACTGTGTAGTAACTATTCGAGGATTCGAGGATTTTCAAGTAATTCATTAAATTTCCGGGAGCGACTCTGGCATCTTGTTTACAACTTTATTCAAGTGTAAAAGGCATCTGTTTTTTATTGCCACAAACAAAATAGTTCAAATACGTTAAATAAAGTATCAACGTTTATATATTGCCATTATATTTAAAGTTGAAAGATAGTTTTTTTTTAATCGAAAAATGATTAATATTTTTCGAATTAATGTATGTTTACTGCTGATGATAAGCCTTTGTGTGATTTCTCATACATCAAAAATTCCTGTTGTTCTCTGGCATGGCATGGGTAAGTTTTATTACTTATATATTTTATTAGTAAGTTAAATTACTCGACGTTAATTGAAATTGATATAATAAAGTTAAAAAGGAAATAGGAACTTTTTAAATATTAAACTTTTTAAATATGATTAAACAATGTAAATTCAAGTGATATTAAATTTTGATAAGTGCAATGCTCATTTACATTCCAACTTTATCCATAAAGTGGTGAAACTAGATTATGTAAAAAATAGGTAATTAATGGCATAAAGTGTCAACAAATTTTAATGATACAGGAGACAGTTGCTGTTTCTCCTACAGTCTTGGCAAAATAAAATCGGTATTAGAACAGAATATTCCTGGCGTATATGTGAAGTCAATAAGAATTGGGAGCAATAACGTGAAGGTTTTAATATAAATATTTAAATAAATATAAATATTTCAAACGAAAAATTAATTTTGCTGGATAATTGTATATGTATGTAATTTTTAGGATGTTGAAAATAGCTTTTTCATGAGTGTTAATCAACAAATTGAGCAAGTTTGCGAAGAATTATCTAAAGATGATAAATTAAAAAATGGATACAATGCTATTGGCTTTTCTCAAGGAGCACAATTTTTGTAAGTAATGCAATATTATAATTCATATAAAAAAATGAATTTTCATAAGTAATAGTTTATTATATTGTTGTATTAATTCTATTCGAATATAAACAATACTAAAATATTTCATTTTAATATTTCATCTATACATAATATTTAATAAAAATATTTAGTACTATAATATATTTAGTATTCAGAATAATTTTTAAATTAACTTATCTTTTAAATATTTTATTTAAAATAAAGACGTGCATTTATTGTCTTCTAAAATTTCTAAAATATGTAATACCATTAAATATCGATTCATTTATATTCATATATGTTGACTTAAAATATTCATTGTGCTTATTGATTGTATGAAATACAGAAGAGCAGTTGCTCAAAAATGTGCGGGACCCCAGATGCAAAATTTAATATCTTTAGGTGGTCAGCATCAAGGAGTTTATGGTCTTCCAAATTGTGCATCAATAAAACATCATTTTTGTGATATGATTCGTCGAATGCTCCATTATGCAGCTTATACCAAGTATGATCTTAGAAAAGATATTGTATTATATAGTCTTTAAATTTGTCTTAAATAATTTTTCTTTTAATTCAAGATATGTTCAGAATAATTTAGTTCAAGCCCAATTTTGGCATGATCCAAACAGGGAAGAAGAATACAAGAAAAAAAGTTCTTTTCTGTCTGATATCAACAATGAATTGCAAATCAATGAGGTAACCTATATATTATTGTTATTAGATTAAACCTTAAATTTGTATTTGATATTTTAATTCCTGTTATGAAGACATACGTAGAAAATTTGAATAAACTAAAGAATTTTGTATTGGTAAAATTTGATCATGATGAAATGGTACAGCCGCCAATTACTGAATGGTTTGGTTTTTATAAATCTGGACAGGCCGTAGAAACTGAGACATTATATGATTCCAAATTATATATTGAGGTAAATCTTAAGCTTTTAAATATTTAATAAAACTGTACAATATTCTAATAAAATGAAATTTTTAGGATCGCTTAGGATTGCAACAAATGGACGTAGATGGTAAACTTCACTTTATATCAATAGATGGCAAACACTTACAGTTTGACATTGAATGGTTTATCGAAACCATTATAAATAAGTTTTTAGTTTAAATTTTATTTGAGTGGTAGGCTGTCTAGTTTTTTTACTTTTTATAGCTCTACAAATATTGTAAAAACTGTTTTTGTATTTGTTATTTCTGTTTATCAAGATATAGTAAAAAGATAAACATTTTTTTTAAGATCATGGCTTTTAATTGAGAACTATATAAGTAATACAATGACTATATGATAATTAATTACAATTTAAGAGAGACTAGCATGCATATCGATGATCTAGAATTTATATTTTTGAATTGACAATTTGTGCTCATCTATCATACATTATTGCGTCTCTCATTTGCATGACCTAAAAAAGAGAAAGTGATATAGTCTGTCAGATTCTTGTTGGTGTCGATTAGTTGTATCATAGTGTTCAAAGGGTAATTATAGTTGTTGGGTGATTATTGGCATCAATTTTAGCGACATTTAACTCTTGTCGTTTATTGTGAAGGTGGTGTTGTAATGAAATTCGTTAAATCAAATATAATTTATTTTAAAGATTTTTTTCTAAAATTGATACTAACTAAATGGACACTGACAATGATATGCATTGAGTGAGCGGCGATAATTGTATTTCAGAAACGTTTCTTGATAGGATAATTTTATTATAAAAAATTGATATAGTTTTTGGCATTGCACAAAGAAACTGGAGAAGGAAAATAGTAGATAAAAATAAACATTTTCTTTCCTGCTGCGCTACTGAAGATTAAGATCAAATATGATTGTATATTTTCTATAGCGAATGAGACATTTGCGCTATTCTTATTTTATAATCAGTAAAGTTTACTAGTGCTGTATTGAAGTTGGATTATATAAATTGTAAAAAATGTACTGGACGTTCTAATAGGTTTATTTATTTTTTCTACATATAATTAATCGTAATAAAAATATGTTTATGTATAACGAAAAACTATGATGTAATATTTAGATTTATAAAATACTAATTAAAAAATAAATACATCGTAGTAATAAACATCTAGGCCGTTGACGCTGTAACTTTCTTTTTAATCATGGCCACTTGCTCTTACATTATTACTTATATAATTCTCAGTTCATAATAATTATAATTAAGATTTAATAGCACATTAATATATATTTTATTATGATTATAAATATTGTACGAACAAATTTTATACGAACAAATATTGTATATTTAAGATAAATTTATGTATGGTAATGTAGAAATTTGCTTTGTCCACAATGCAATAAATGCGTAGGTGATGGCGCTATCAACACGGACTAACAGTTTTTCTGAGTTATATTCGATCAATATTCGTCATAATTTAAAAATTCAAGTGTTGTGTTGTATGTGCGTGCGTGCGCGCACGTGTGTAAAGAAAAAGATTTTTTAATTGAAAGTTCAAAATATACACGAGTAAGATTAACTTTATAAATTTGAAATAAATACCTATTATTTTAAATATATTCATATACAATTATTTTATTTAACAAAAACATCCATCAATAGAATTATAAAACTGGCAACATGAAGGTATATTATACATATATATATATATATACATACACACCTAATAATTTAAAAATAGCTTAAACTGTATAAATTAAATTGAAAATATGCATTTTTTAACTTATAGACCATAGGTAGTTACTTCAATAACGAATATAATTTTTGTAGAACTTAGAAAATTTTGTTCATATTTATTGATTTAAAAATTACATGATAATATTTTTAATTTTTAAATTAAAATTGAATCTACTTTTGGTTATTACTTTTTTTTTGTTACTAATTGGTAAACATTTTTTGAAAATTTATATACACGAAGTATATTATATATAATGTTAATAACAACTGGTTCACCCAGAATTTAAAGGTAACAATTAAAAAAATAATTAAATAGAAAGGAATCACTGTTAATTAATAAAGTATTTGTCTACTAATAATATTATATTGCTAATAGAAACTAAAGTTTCTATCATAAAAAGCGTTTCTATCTTTTTTTAAATTAGCAGATATTCGCTTGTAAAATTAAGGACAATAAATTTTATTATCAAGCGTGCCGTAAAAAATGAAAATTTTCATAAACAACGATCTTTTAAAAAACTTGATTTTACAAATATTACAATAACTATACTATGACGGATTAATAGCAGAAAGCAGCGATTCATTTTTACCGAGGCCTTTACGTTACTTATCATACAATTACTATGAGTATTCATCATTTCAAATGATCAACTCTCGTTTCGCGAACGCTCATAAAAGAAAAAAATTCGAATAGAGAAGCGCATAAAAGGGCGCGAAGGGACATGATGTGTCTGCTATTGCTGGCCCAGACGAAATTTGAAAGCTAGAAGGCTCGAAGTTACGCCGTCCCCATTATGATATTGCGTTAAGGACTTTTATCCTTGCCTCGCTTTTATCCTTTTCAGATTCGCCTACGATTGTTACATGTCCGTATATTCAATAAAGTGTACATAGGATGTGCCTGATACCTGACGAAAGTGCTGTTCCCGCTTTCAAATTTTTTGCTTAATCTTAAAATCATGTTTCGTATTTTCCTTAGAGCACATGCATTTGCTTTTAGTGTCGAAAGTGCCTTTGATATCCCATACAATTGAATTAATTTGTTTGTATCGGATGATTTAATTTAAAGTTAAATACAAGTCGAGCATTCTTTGCAATAATTAAGCAGAATTATTGTATATGCAAGCGCAGTTTGTCTGTTTAAACCGTTTATACCATTGCTTTTAAAATAAATTACCCTTCATCGAATATACATATTATTATTAAAACATCATTTTTAAATGTTTTATCTAATGTTGCTATTCGTAGAGAGTCGGTGAGAGTCGAACGATAAAATAATGATGTATACAATTGCTATGTACACTCAAGGCTTATTAGTTATTTTATTTACTTTTTAGACTACTATATTTATAATTTGATCCAGATTTCATCGAATTTCATTCTATTTCTAAATCCACTGGGATAATTTTTCATTTTCATTTTATTGTTGAGCAGTTCACTGTCAAAACAAATTTCTATTCTAAAATAAATAACCAAACCTTATTTTTTCAAGTCAAATTCGTATTCTAGAATTAATAATTTATGTATAAAATATAATATATTCTAAGAAAAATTGCAGTAATTTCAAAATTTGACTTCTTAACAAACAAATTTTATTATAATTGAACATTTTTAATTATTCTATATAATTATTATATATATAATTATTATAATATTGGTTGTCCTATGTTTTCAAATTGGTGATTACCTGCACATCCATCAAAGTATGAATAAGCCGTTAATTTTGTTTTATAAAACAACATCATTTTCTTTATATAATTTAATTATTGCAAATTAAGGGAATCCGACGCTTAGTATGATAATAGCAGTAACTATAATAAACATTCCCATTCTTTCGCCGACGAACAAAATTGAAAGCCAGTATTAATCCGCATTTCCATCGCTTTTTATTATGCAGAGATGTTGCATGTATTATGCGGAAAGAAGGTAGTATTTATAAG
>JAPYYT010003982.1:0-13827 GCA_030522565.1 Ceratosolen corneri | reverse complement strand
AATAATAGAGAGTTCGACATTAAAGAATCATAGCCTTCATACACGCGTGTTTAACAATTTAATCTATCCCATATTATCCACACTCCTCATCATCAGGGAAAACATACAGTCACGTAGGTGAAATCCCTATCAATAGTCCGTCGGAACAGGTAAAGCTGAACCCACGAAAGCTAGGTAGAGGGTTCCTCAACAAAATAGTATTTGCAATTACTTATAAATTATTTATCTAATTTTTCACACTTTTAATTGAATTTTTAACTAAAATATTGTTAATAATTCTATTTAATTTTACACCTGTTTTTTAAGTCAATTAAAATTACATGTTCTTATTTTTAATAGTGTTTTTATGCATGCAATATATTTTTAGAATATCATTTACATTTGTCATTGAAAATCTATTATCTATGATATCTCTATATTAATATCATAATAAATTTTTTATATAATAAGTCATAATAAACCTCTGTATAGAATTAATAAAAAGTAAAAAAAAATTCTTTATATATAATCATATTCCATTTGTAATTTCATTTTACAATTTCATTTTATAATTTGTAATTTTATTTTACAATATATTGAAAATAATTATCGTTAAAAAATAAGGAGAAATTTATTATTGATTTCATCTTTACGACCTAAAAGAATACAATTATAAATTTATAAAATGAGTAATTGTTGTCATTAGTTCTATACATTTTCAAATATTTATGTTTTTGATTTTTTTGTTGATGTCTAAATATACACTTGTTCAGGAACTGAGCCGATACTGAGCTCTCCCCAAGGTGGTGTGAGGGAGACGCCGATAGTAAAAGTTTGAAATTTAATGTAAAGTTTGGTACGAGAATGCGAGAATACGAGAATAGCTGGGTCGGACGATATTATTCGGGAATTAAGCCCAAGGGCGGATAGTGGTGGTAGAGAGATAGCAGGGTAGAATAAAACAGAGGCAAAAGTGACGTGGGTGATGCTGTAAAATGGTATTTATTTTAACGTATTGAATATAATGTTGTCCCTAGATGATGTAGTAAAAATATAATGCTATTGTAATCTTGAATTATAAATCTTGAACTATCTTAACATTCAGCCATGAATTGAATACCGCAATCGCTTAAAGTGAAATTACAAAATGTTTTGAGTTACGTGAGTTTAATTAAAGGTTGCTTTTCCGCACGGCCGCAATATTCAGAAGTAATTTTGTAAAAAATATTACGACGCTTCGATTGGTGTTATGCTTTATTAATTACATGTCGTTGTAGTCCACACTACAGCAATATTCAGGCGTAAATTGAATCTCACTAAACATGGACATGTTGTGTTATTATTGATCAATAGGGTTTACCTGCGGGTCGGTGTGTCTGCTTACTTGAATTGAGTTTTGAGCCAATTACTGATTATGCTGCGTGCAATTGATCAATTACGCATTAGTAGCAGCTTCCTTGACTATACTGCCAGTGCTTGCTCGCGTATCCCTGCGTGCTGGACGATTTAATGTTAGTGGCTGCCTTTTTCTACTGCGAGTAGCATAATCCAGAGCTCTTGCTTCCCTCTCAGGCGCGACCTTTGAACCTTGTTATTTGATTACCTACTCTGGTCGTTGAGAAACTAATCACTATACACAACTTTGTATTGAGAGATTATGGATCGGTATTATGATCTGGAGACTAATGCGGATCTTATGCAATACGCCAAAGACGCGATATTTAAAGTCTTATCGGAGAATTCGTTGGCTCTTCGTGGACATCTGGCAATCATAAATATAAAGAGTATTCTAAACAAATGTCAAAAGAAACAATATTATGTAGTGACCTTCGAGATTCTATTCGGTTCTCGAACAGATATGAAGCTGCAGAAGTCGAATGTAATATTGTAAACTAGCATTTATTGAAATGAGATAGAAAATATAGTAGAAATATAAATGTGGCCTTCATCTTCAGTAATATGTTCCTTGCAGTCGGAATATTCAGGCGTAAATTGAATGTTGCTAGGCTTAGATTGATTCTATTAATTGTTTACTGCGATTAGTAATAAAATCTATTATTACTTACTGGGATATAGTAATTGACTGTCTTCGCATGCAATGTTTAATTATTCATTAAATGCCGCGACAGCCGCCTTCCAATAGTGTGTTAGTGGCTACTTTCCTTTTTGCTCTTCCTCTATTTCTTTTCTTGGTAAACGGAGTCCAGAATATCGTCGAATACAGAGTTCAGTCGTAAATTGAACACCTCATAGCCGTGGTGTAATTAATGAGAAGCGGCTGCATGGGACTGAGGAAGTTCAAACCTGTTGAACGCTGCAAGCTCATAGATTTCTTCATGCAATTTCCAACGACTAGGCACGAGCGTCGGATCGAAGCTTCACTGAAATCACCGATCACTCATGTTTGAGAATTCTTTTATTGAATGTAAGACTAACTGTTTATGAATTTATAGAATATTTTAGAGAGTGCGCAGTAAGCTTGCACTTTAGTTTTGATGTCTTAGCCCCGCTCCTTAAGTAGGGGTGGTTATCTTAGTATTCTTTGAGAGTGGGAAGTTAACGCTGTTTTGAAGTGGAAACGGGTGAAGTTCTGGCGGTATGGTCGTTTTGAAACGTGGGTTTTAATATTTGCAATTTATATCGGCTCATCATGAAAATATCAAAAATTTAACAATTAAGATATTATTCCTAGAAGGTCTCGTCGGTTGTTTTTACTAGGCTTGTATTGCAAGATACGTGATGGTTATATTTACTAGGCTTGTATTGCAAGATACGTGATGGTTATATTTACCATTGCCGAAGTTTTGTGAGGCAGGCCGAGGAAACGCGGTCGTTAATTAGTCATAAACGAGGGAAATAAATACTCGTTGTACTTTCTGATTATTTTCTCAGCTTTTGGAACACATCTGATAATGATGAATATTTAGAATATTTAGAAAAAGAATTTACGAATAAAGAGGTAGTACCGACGGTTGAGTAACCGACGGAATCTCGAACACAACGAAATGCTGTATTATATTGTAACTCATTAGTTTAGAAAATATTGCGTTATTAATTACATACTTACATTAATTACATATTAAATATTTAATAAATACAATTGATCTTTCGCAAAAATAATTTATATTTAACTGGTGTTACTTTTATACCAAGACAGGATGGCAGGATGTTTGGTTTCTTCAGGTAATAATATAATAATACCTCATAGAGTTTTCCGCCAGCACGAATAATTCCTTCAGCAATATGTGCTTGCAAGGAAATTCCTTTTGCCCTGGAATTGTATAATCTCAAGAGGGAAAAAAATAGCCTGAGTTATTTTTACCCAAAGTAATTTTGTCTTTTCCGAATTCTCTATAAATATCTCATTCGGTAGCAATTCTCTATTTGCCTTTCAATTTTTTTCTAAAATTAATACCAAATACAGTAATTCTTAATAATTCGTTACTATTAGAATACCTCTTTATCATTTCCCAGTGGTACTTTAGTTCTAACACAGCTGTTAGTACTGGGACTTCAGGACGTGCTTCTTCCAAGCATTTCTCATCCTTTTCGTTTGGTTATCTTGACCAAAGCTTTTTATCTTGTATTTATTGTGGCCCATACCACCATAATTTATGTTCTCTTAATTGTATACTTGAAATGTCCCGTATCCCCATAATTCCTAAATTTTACTCACCTTATTTCCTACGCATTCTTTCTACCGGGCTGCAATGCAATTTATCCAATTCAAGTTCACTGTCGAATCCCCCTATTGGAATGTTGAGGTTATGTTTAGATTCAGAATTTTTTATATATTTTGCCAACCTCGCAAGTAGTAAAACTGCAGTTAACGCCTTTCTTGGTATTGTTATCTTCTTAAGTGTACAACCTTTGTCTTAGAGCATTGAAATCCTTGAAGGGTTCGCATGTTGAACGGCTATGTACATTACTGCTGCGATGGTTGAGTCTGATATATCTGAGAAGTCATGTAATTTCACTATGGAGTAGCTCCATGTATTGGAGTTAGTATCATACTCCATGTAGAGTAGGAATTGTGATGTTAGTTATTCATTGAACTCTGCTCCGATATTGGTCCAACATTGTACTAGACCATCCGATAGTGACTCATCCTAATAATAATTTTCTGTCCACAGCTGTTATAAGAACATCTTTGCTTTGATCACTACAGGGATACAAAACTAGGAGATCAAAGATACGGAGAATTTCAGATAATAATGTTCTTTTTGTAGTTCGTTTAGAATTTGTACTTGTGGTTTTAATTGTAAATTTGAAAAAATTTTCTAAAGGTAAGCACCTCAAGCCTAATATACGGTTTGACAATCATGAAATAAAATAAACAAGCCACGATGGTCTCTCTCATTCAAGGTATTAATTATATCTGGATTGGTTGCGTGCCATTTTGCAGGAGAAAAACCGCCCGCCATACAAAGGCCGCGAAGTTGTAGAGCTATTTCTTCTAGTTGTTTTATAATATATATAAATATATCTCCAAATATATCATCTACATATCTACCTGAAGTTGTAGGAGGCGAGGAGAAAATTATCTCCTTCATCTGTAACTAGCTGCAGCATTGTCCTCACTGCTAAGAATGGAGCCGCTTTCGAGCCATAAGTAACAGTTGTTAAAACAATGTAACTTTGTTATCTTGTTCGCTAACCCAAAGTATTTTCTGTAAGTCCCAATCATATTTATGAATTTTGATTTATCTGTACATCGTGGTGATATCCGTTGAAAATAAGTGTTTGTTTTGCGGATTCATAATAAAACATCTGAAATGTCTAGATGGAGATTTGTTGCAGTATGCATTATGTCATTGATGGAATAACCTGAAGATGTTGTTCTGGATCCATTGAATTATTGACTAAACTGAAAAATTGAAACATTGACTACTATTACTTTGGTGGTGGCACCATCTTGCTTTAATACACCATGCTGTGGCAAATAATCAAGATGCTTTTTTGGAAATTTTGGTATTCTTTTCATATGGTCGGGTTCGCAATATTCTGTCGTGAACTCTTTGTATAAATTCTGATAGTTGTTATTCCTTTCTCAAGCATTTCAATGTAGTTTTAAGAGATCCTTCTCCGGCGTTATAAGATTTACCGAGAAGACTTGATGGAGATTTTAATGGAATTCTGATGATGTACCCTCCTGAGGCGTCACGATAATGTGTATTGATGTAATGATCTTCGCACATTTGTTCTGCACTAGTATAAGTTGGTGTCTCCTTTTTAGATACCTCTTCTTCAACGAAAATTTCATCAATATCTCTTCCAATGTTTTATTGCTGGCTAGCACTGATACATGCTGTACTCCAGAAATCCCTTTATTTCTTATGAAAACGGGTCATATAATTAACTAGCCAAAAATAGATTCTATAGTTAGACCCATTATTGCTTTATTACTTGCCGTAAGATGTCTACACCAAGTATGATGTCTATAGGACTTGGCGGTAGATTTTCGGTATCCACCAATGTCAGATGTCGTAAATGTGGTGAATCCTAAGGCTCAATTTCTGCTGTAGGCAATACTGTTGTTAATGTTGTAAGAACGTGAGCATTAATATGAATTGATTCTTCAGAATTTAAAGATTTCAAAGTTATTGACACGATTCCATGTGTCTTTGTAGATTCAGCTTTACCAATGCTATAAATAAAAAGTGTTATTTTATTCAAGTTGTTCTGAGTTGACATGCTAAACTTTTTGTTATGAATGAGAGTTTTGACCCTGTGTATACAAGGAGGATGATATTCTTTTTATTACTTGGTATCTTTGCCTCCACCAGGGTCGTGGCTAAAATGGAATTATGAAATACATTAATGTTTAAATCATTGATTGCACCCTTTACCTATTTTGCAGAAGCAAAACTGCTGCTTCGTACTATACTCAATTGTCTCTTTTCTTTATGTAATAAAGTATGATTCTTTTTTTACAAATATCACAACTCTTTTTAAATTACAAAAATTTGTTTGTGATATTAGATACACTCAATATATTTTATTTTATGTTGAAATTCTTGTCTCTCATCTATAGGTAGGTTCTTGAATTTATAACATTCTGATAATGGGCGTATTTTTTCGCAGTACTTGCAATTTTTATTTCGTTTTTCCTCCTGTTCTAAAAATCGAGAAGATGTTATATTAACTGATGATTTCTTATGTTTTATTACCTTGGACGTTTTTGTTTTTTATCCCTTGTTATCGGACCTTTTCTTTTTGTTTTGAAAGATGGTTTGTAAGAGTTTTCTTGCCTGTTTGCTCTTTATAGGTCTGTTGTATTCTGTCAAGTGTACCTTCGATATATTATAGGCTGTCTGAACCTTGGGCTTGTTGTATTTTTCTATTAGTAAACTCCAACAAGCATCCAGAGAATCGTCTTGTATATGTATATTTGTATTAAATTAAGGAGCTCTCCCTCCAAAGAATTTCTAAGGTAGTAAAATTTTTCATTATCATCTAATTCCTCTATTCTTTAAGACGACACTAGTAAAATTATTTTTGAAACTATTTCATTTCAAGGAATCACCTTTAATTTATTAATAATAACTTTTAACAAACGAATGTGTTTTCTTTTCTTTTCAACCCTGATTTGACTAGAAACTGTTTGAGTTTGCGATGTCACTCAGTCTACGCGTCTTCATTTTAACTTCGTGAGTGTTATCTTTATTGTTGTGTTATCTTTATTGTTGACAGTATTGCTGATTAATTAGCTCTGAATGCCATGTTTGTATTAATTCCTTATGTGCAGTTTTGAATTGATCATCTTTTGAACAAAGGATCAAGCTCTTCAACTTCCTTGAGAGTGCATTGTAAGTAGCCTTTTGTCCTGTTTGGACTTTATTTGGGAAATTCTTCAATTCTTCGCCTAACTGAATTATTTAGTTGAGATGGAACTGCTGTGATTTCAAATGGCAAAAGAGCTTAGTTGATAATTGCGTTGAAGTGCTGCTGGTAGACTGGCTTTTTTCTGATTTGTACCTAATTGTTATTATATGTGACTCGTTTGTCTTTTTATCTGACATGATTATACCGTTATACTAACAAATACTTCTACTTTAACTAAAACACAAATAGTATCTGCAAATACATCCTAATTTTGTACCTCTTATATTTAGTATACTAGAATGTGTTGAATTTCTATTTTGAATTTAGTGCCAAAAAAAGAAGTCCCTCTACAGTATTAGAATTTATTCACAGTATTATAAGTTATGTTGGTCTACCTTATTAATTTCCAATCGATATTGATCTACCTTATCGATTTCAATTTTTATGCTCCCTCTTTCGGCGAGTTTATGAGGCGCTGCACTATGTGGCCCTTCTATGTATATGTAACTTCGGGTCGGAGTGATGATACTCCTGCAGCTCCACGGAGACATAGCAGGATAGAAAGAAATGAAGTCGCAGAAGACGAATATAATTCTATAAACGGTGTTTATTAAAATAAGATGGAAAATATAATGGAAAATATAATGCGATTTTGTCTTGAATAATATGTCCTTTGCGATAGCAATATTCAGGCCTAAATTGAATGCCGTTAAGCTTGGATTGAATTTATTAATTGTTTACTACTATAATTATTCTTGTATAATAATCGGTGTCAAATGTAGATGAGTCTACTGGCCTATCTTTATCAAGTAATTGCGATAGTGTTGGGCCTACTTGTCTTAATATTTATTTGTTACTTACTGGGATATATTAATTGACTGATATATTAAATGAATTTAGGCATGCAACGTTAAAATCTGTTGAACGCTGCAGACCCATATATTTCTTCATATAATTTGCTGCGACTAGGTACCAGCGTTAGGTTGAAGCTTCACTGAAATCACAGATCACTCATGTTTGAGAATTCTCTTATTGAATATAAGACTAACTGTATTATCAATTTAGACAGTGTTTTAGCGAGCATAATCTCTGTGTAAATTCTGAGGCGCAGCGCGCTTGCAATTTTGTTTTGATGTCCTGGCCCCGCTCCATGAGTAGGGCTGATCATCTTCAATTTATTCGAGAGTGGAAAGTTTTGGTGATTGTTTGAAAACCAATTTCTGTTGTAAATTGAGCCTTAACCAAAAGTGTCAACGCCTTTTTAAAGTGGGAGGACGAAGTGCCGGCGATAAAGTGGTGGCAGCGCTTCGATAGGTCGGGCCGTGACCTGCGCGGTTGCCCCGACGTCTGAAGCATGGCTGGGTTTTTGATGAATTCCACTTTGTATCAGTTCCTTAAAAAGTTATCACCAAGTATACCAATTATGCTGTTATGCCTAGAAGGTCTTGTCTGTTGTTTTTACTACGCTCGTATTGCAAGACACGTGATGGTCATATTTACCATTGACGAAGTTTTATGGCGCAGGCCAAGTAAACATGGTCGTTAAATAGTCATAAACGAGAGAAATAAATACTCGATGTACTTTCTGATAATTTTCTTAGCTCTTGAGACACATCTCGCGATCAGAAACATTTAGCATATTTAAAAAAGAATTTAATAGGTAGAATTTAAAAGGTATACCGACGGTCGAGAAACCAACGAAATCTCTAACAACATTTAATTCAAAGAATAAATAATATTCATTACATACAATTAATATTTTGAAAAAATAAATGTTATTTAATTCGTGTTAATTTTAAACCTATCCAATAAAAATTTCATGTTAATTAAAGCCATTCATATTATAATAAAGAATAGAATAAGAAATTCGATACTATTTTAATTTGTGCCTGAAATTACCCATTTAATAAAATACCTATTTTTCTTTCATAAAAAAGAATAATACACAATATGACTGTAATATACAATGTTTTGAACAATAGAACGAAATAAACGAATAAGGTGAATTAGCTAAATTCGCGCTTACCGCAAAAATACTGAAATACAGATTCGCATTTTGTCAATTTGGCAGCGATTCTTCAGCTCGTCACGTGATTCACTGCAGAGCGCTTACGTAAATAGAGGCCCAAGCGAACTGGATCTCAGCCGAAACACTCGACGCAAAGATCATATGAGGGGTAGATTCAAGTTGCCAAATGCCGTAATGCTATCGTCGACGCCGATCACAGCTCGCGATACAACACCTTCGCACCTCCATACGCCGGCCTCCATTAATCACTTGGGTGGCAACAGTGGATGTAATGGCACTGAGACGTAAGTTCGATCATCATTAGCTTGCCATTCTAACGATAAATAGCAAAAGAACGGAAAGCATTGCACATCTAATTGGTATATACTGTTTTCGCAATATTATCTTAAAATTTGTTTGCTCGCAATTAATCCTTCGTATCTTAATGAGTTCAGCTTAATGCATAACAATTTGATCGAATGAAAATTACAGGTATAATTGACGAAATGTAATCATTCATATATATTTAAACATATTCATTCATCACCTAAACATATATAATCGTTAATACATCAATCGTTTTTACATCTATATTACCTCATTACAACAAAATTCATAATAATCACTGGCAGTATAAGTTAACTATATTATCAGTTAATATTGAAGTGAATAAGCATAAATGATACATGATAGAAGATGAATTAAGAAATAAAATTAGTTAGAATCTAAAAGAAACGAACATGAAAAAAGCTTTTCTCGATAAATATATTGATAAATTATACATTTAATTAAGATGAATTACGATAGTTTTTTTAATTAGCTATTGCTTAGTAGAAAGTATAATAAATATTACATTATGTATTTGTGCAAAATGAAATAATTATAATTCAGTTCGCATTATATTTAATTAATATAAATTATCTTGACAGAAGTAAAGTTAAATGAAAGATTAATTTGACCGATCGTACCATCTTTGAGCTGGCTTAATATGGAACTTATTATTATTATAACAAAAATAATTTATGAAACCATAAAATGTTTGTCAATATAATTCATTTTAATGTACTACATAATAAACGTTATTGTTAAAACAATCAGAACTGAATAAAACCATATTGTAATGCATATCCAAATAATTCTCGCAGTCTGATGGTTCGTTTCAAGAGGCGCTACGAATTAAAATTACAAAAGGATAAAAAGTCTTGGTCATTGGTTGTAAATCGCCCGAACATAATATCCTCGAGTAAAAAATGCTCGACGGTTTCGCAGCATTAAATGGAAACACAAAAAATCAAAATTACTAGGATTAAATATTGAATTCGTAGGCGCTACACGGCTCAGCAGCAGCAACAACAACGGGGAAGTCGAGGCTACCCAGGCCAATCGGGTTCGCGGGGCTTCAGAACCGGAGCTCCCAACTGGTCGTTTGTGTTCGATCCAGCCGGCCGACTCTGTTATTATTGGTCAATGGTCGTTTCATTAGCCTTCTTATACAACTTTTGGGTTATCATCTACAGGTTTGCATTCCAGGAGATCAACGGTAAGTAATTACGAGTATTCACTTTATGCGAAGACAGAAAATAGATAAATTAAGACTTGCGAGCGGGCCGCTTACTTAGATAGTTACTTTCAACCGTCAAATTAAAAGAGGTTTTCCCTTCATCTAGATGTAACAAGTCGTGATCACTGTATTAAGAATAGATGCGAAAAAAATTGTTAATGAAAATTAGAATAATTTAAACGTATAAACCAACGACATGAACGGAGGAGAAAGTATTTCAAAAATATTTTCGAGTTTCAGTAATTCCAGTTGCTCTTTAAATTCACTCGATAATTATTGATAATTAAACAATTTTAAAAACATTGTATTATAAAAATAAATGATTAAAGATAAATAATTAATCAAATTAGCACACAATGCTCATGCAGTATTTTCCTTTTATAAGTGTCATATATTCTTTAATTTGATGTTATTTAATATTTTATTTGTTTATTTGTTTTAATTGTTATTTAATAATTTATTTAATATGATGTTATTGATGAATATTGTTCAGGAACTAACCCGAGTATGTACTCTCCCCAAGGTAATTTTGGGGAAAGGCAAATAGTGGAAGGGGAGAAATAGGAGGGTAAAAAGAAACGAAAACGAAGACGGTGTATATAATATTGTAAACTGTCTTCATTGAAAACGTATTAAAATAATGATGTTGTCACAGCCGGATATAGAGAAAAATATAATGCTATCTTTGTTTAGCTTGATGTATCCCGCACCATCACAATACTTAGGCATAAATGGTATACCGCGAAGCTTGGATTGATTATAATAAGTAAGCTATATTCTTTGGTTAGTGTTTTATATGAATTTGCTTCCACGCGACCGCAATGTTCAGGTGTAAATTGAATGCCGCAGAGTTTGGAATAATTATGAATCACAAGCCATTTATGTTGTTGTTTCTCGTTTCATATAATGTTTGATTTTCAAAATTTTGGCATAATTAGTTTTTCGATTATGTATTAGACGCTTGGCCGCGTGATTAGTTCTTCCTTTATATTTTAGACGCGTAGCCGTGTGGTCTTACAGTTCGTTCGGTGTGTGGCCGAAGGTTAATATTAGTTGTTATATTTATTGGTGGCTATTTGGTTTATAATGCGCGTTCATCCTAGTGACTGTTTTTCTGGGCACTAAATGGACGGCAGATCCTGGAGCCTCGTTCGCTTATCTATAGTTTGCACCCGAGGAGCTATGGCCTCGGTGGAGATGAATAGGCGCCAAGCCGTGAAGAGGAATTCGTCCTTGGCCTCATAGCGACTTGATATCAGCATCGGGTAGAAGCTTCTATGTAAAGATGCCGATCATCCTTGCTCTTATATGCAAGACCACGGTTCTGGAGACTGTTTGAGAGAGACTTTGATATCTTGGAAAGTTTTGAGGCGCAGAGCGTCTGTGGTCTACTTTTCATACCGCTACCCTGCACTTTGCGTAGGAGGTGGTCAATTTGTCTTTCTTTCGAAATTGAGAAATTATGTTGATTGGTGTTAACTAATTTTCAGTTGTTAGTAGGATACCAGATCAATAGTGTCAAAGCCATATAAAAGGGTAGGGGCGAAGTGGAGGCGATGAAGTTGTGGTTGCGTTTCAAAAGACGTGCTCCGGCTTGCGCTATTGCACCGGCGCTTCTTATCTACACTTTTTAAATTTAAATAGGTATGTTATGAAAATGGCACGACGTTCGCAACAGCGTAGGGTTTCTTAGAATGATGTGTTTGTTAAATTATTCGGCTCGTGTTGAAATACACGTAATGGTCATAGCGAAACTTTCGAGGTGCAATCTGGGGAAAACCCAGTACCGTTACAAAGTTATTAACGAAAAAAAGATGTACATGTTATAGTTATATTCATATGGCAATTACAAAATAAAATATTCAAATTTAATATTCACAAATAATATTCGTAATATAATATTGAACAAAAATACGGTATTATAAAAAGACGATCGAGATTCTATTGGAATCTCGAACAGAATATAAAAAATTAATAATTAAATATGAAACTAAATGTAAAAAAGAATATAAATTAATTAGAATATAATTTAGAGATTACAAACTTTAGCAAATATTATGTACTTAACTGGTAAAAAAATATTGTGATATCAATTTTTTTAATCTAAATTATTGTATTAATATTTATACGCTGATTTTTTTAATTATAATTGTTATTAATAGTGATAAAAATGTTTTAATTTTTAAATAAATGCACTGGTTTTTTCATTGTATACATAGAAAAATAAATATAGAGTGCAAAAATATTTCTTACTTCTAGCATTATTTAATTATTATATTTTTTTACTTTATAATAAATTTTATAAAAATTTTTATTTTAAGTTTTTAGTTGAATAAAAAGCAAAACAAAAGAAATTTTGTACAAGTTTTTATGCTTTCTTCTAACTTGAATCATTAAAGTAAATTGCTCATACCCATATTATTAAATTAAGCAATGAGGTGAAATTTTTTACTTTTCCAAATTATTTTATATAATTTTATAAAGAAATCCTCTAAAAAATTAATTAAACACAATATATATATATATATATATATTTCAACATACTGTCTTTACATATACGAAGTATAAAAGTATCCTATTACTATAAATTCTAATAAAAATTTTATAACGTTAACACAGTGGAGACTCGACTGGTGTGGTTTTGTCTGGACTATTTCTCGGACTTCTTGTATCTGGTGGACATAGCTTTCCACTTTCGTACCGGTTACCTTGAGGATGGTGTTCTGCAGACCGATGCAACGAAATTGCGGACGCACTATATGAACAGCACCACTTTTTACATAGACTGCTTGTGCCTGTTGCCCCTCGACTGTTTATACTTATCTATAGGATTTAACAGTATACTGCGAAGTTTTAGGCTCATTAAAATTTACCGGTAATATATATTATATTTTAAATATCATTAATTTTTCTAAAAACCGTTGTCATTTGTGATTAATGTTACTGTACATGAATTTTAATCAATTTTGTATTATTAACGCTTAAAAGAATAATTTATAACATAAAAATTGTTTCATCGTTAGTTCTGTATATCTAATTGAAATTGAAATTTTATAAAAACGTACAGCAACGTATTTCATAAGATTTTATTTGTTTATATGCACCTACACACATAAATATCAACATACACGCGTGCACGTGCGCCTTATTTATGAGATAATAGTTGCACAAATGCAGTGTATTTAATATTTAGAATGAATTATTTGATGTAAGTTGGTGCATAATTAATTTTCTTGACTTGGACTAAATTTCTATTATGTTTACACCTATAAAAGTGAATTTCATTTATATTCTTTTATATTCTGTTTTGATAAGCTAAAAGACTAATAAATAATAAGTGAACTATATATTTATAATTGTTCAGGAATCCGTATAATAAACCAACCGTCTCGCCTTCGCCGTGTAATAAGACCCTCGGTGTTTTACAAATAAATATGCGCGACAAATGTAGAGA